>KN472903.1:16582-36700 GCA_000787095.1 Periophthalmodon schlosseri
GTATATTGGTTTGTGCGTTTGCCATCGCAGTAGTTCATATGCACAGACACCAAAGAGCCGGGGAGAGTCCAGTGCAGTGGGTTAGTGCGGTTCTTAATTGCTGTGGGACTGTGAAAGGGCCGTGTGGGGCGAGCGGGTCGTTCCTCTCTGTCTCTCTCTGTTTGCCTGTGTTAAACCCACGCCTCCGCCCTCATCCGTCCTCTCATCCACTCTCTGCCTGCGTCCATCCATCAATCCCGCACTTTGTCAGGGCCGGCTCCCTTCTTACGGGCTGCAATAACAAAGGAGTTTGGTAAAGGAGGAGAGATGTGCTCAATAAAGCGGCGGACAGTCTGAGCGGGGATAGGGGATTGGTCTGTCGTTACCGCGCGAGCCTCGTCACCGGGAGCTTTTCGCCTCCCATCTGCATCCCGGGCTCCGGCGATGGTGCTGACAGAGGCCCTGACGCGCGTCGCCTTCTATTGCACAGGCAAGCACAAACATTAATGCTGCAGCTTGCCTACACTGCAGACAGCCCGGACAGGCAGCTGCTCTGGGAGTCACAGCGCCACAGTGGAGAGACAGGTGGATGGGAGGAGAGATGTGGGCCAGGGAGAAGAGATGGAGGGGAGTGTCAAATAATAATAAAAAACAATCAAGATATAATATGTACTGAAGACACCAATAACAGACATTGTTAACAGTAACAGTTGTAACATGCGCTCCTACTGGTTAAAAATGGCATTACAATCACAACTGAACCTGGGATGCCATGAGCAGTCATATGACCTACTGGGGACACATGAAATCATAGAGAGCTCTTTTGGCTTTATTGCAAATTAGTTTATAGGATCTGAGAACCTAAAGTAAGGAGCTTATTCTGCTTTCTGATTGGTTAATACACTTGAGAAGTAAAACAGAGTAAAACATCTTACCATAATATTTGAAATGTTTTCACAATTGTGAACAAATCAACATTTTGTTTATTTTAACACCTCCTATGCAATCTATATGAAATATTTAAAGAGGGGGTATTATACTTCTGTGGGATATTAATGGATTAATATTTTAACACATAACATATTTCGATTATCATGTTACCTTTTATCCTTTTGAAAATGCTATATTCGCCAAAAATAATGTATCAACATGATTAAAATGGCGTGTGGACACATAATCTTACTGCTAACCATGAGGAGGGTTTGAAGAGGGCCCGGGAGAGTTCACTAAATTACTCAAACATGCATGGATGACATCTAAAACCTATTCAGGCATGGTTTTGATGAGGGAACATTCTAACATGGTAGAAATCTCCAAAAAGTGGATTTAGCATAATACTCCCTTGTATACGGTATACGGTAGTTCATAACAGTTTAAACTACCTAAGCACTGACCCTTGGAGATGCACTTCCAGAGAGTTAGCTCTTATGCTAAGTATGACCTGACACATAGAAACAACCAACAAATGCTAAAGTGAAAAGTAAAAATACATGCACACCATCTAGTACATAAGTGAAACTCAAAGTGAGACAAATGGCTCTAAGAGGAATACTCAATGTTGCATGCAGCCTGGTAGAAAAGTGGCCTAGTTTGTTAGTGTAGTTTTTCTCCCCTCCCAGAGCGTCAATAGAAATCACGAGGAGAAAATGTCTGCTTAATTAGAGCTTGATCAGCTGCGTGTCAGTGGTGGTTTGGAGGTTGAGCCGAGTGCTGGGCCCTCACTGACCTAAGCGCTCACTTTATCGGAGACACAAATGAGAAGAGGTGTTTGAACATTTCTACTGCCAGCTGGGAGGCCGACCGCATTCAATACACTGGCCTGTGGATATCTAATACAAATTGGGATTCTTCCCACATCTCTCCCTATTTAGTTAAGTCACCTGTATTTGTTTCACCCTAACACAATCATGGATGTTTCTGTTCAAATAATTGCATACTTATTCATTTGAACAGGTGCAGGTTGACTGTTATGATAGACTGCATCAACATGGGAAGTCCTGTGCCAGTCTCAAAAATAGTTAGGTTTGAAATGTTATTAGTTTTAAAAATGTGGTGAGAGCATTAATCCACCACACCTACGGTCAAAGGTTTGATACTAGATTCGGCCAGTGCACTGTTGTGTCCTTGGGCAAGACATGACTGGTGGTGGTCTGAGGGGCTGATGGCGCAGGTTGGCAGGTTGGCTTTCATTGGCTACTGAGTTGGAACTATTGAGTATGGGGAGTGAATGAGTATTGCACAAAATTGTAAAGCTATTTCTCAAAATGCAAGACTGATGCATTAGGATTACTAATGAATGCATGCTTGTTTTGTAGAAGCTGTAAATGACAACACCAACATTTTACTGGATAAAATATATTGTTCGACAGCAACTAAAGAAATGTGTAATGTGAACACAATACATCCATCATAACCCTTTAGATATTGGTAGGAGTTTTCTCATTTAAATTCCATACATAGACTTAAATCAGTATTTGAGCCTAATTTATACAAGCATGCAGGCCTAATTCAGTTGAACAGGTTGTTACTGGTAATGATAACACCATCCCCACTGAATGAGCAGCGCGAGGACCTACTCCCCTTGAGTCAGAGGATCTTCAAAGGCCGAACGTGGGCCGTAATGGTTGATCAAACGGCAGTTACTGCATAACTTTACTGCAACATGTCTGCTACTATCAAATATGACCAATGCACAACTTGATCTCTATAGATTATAATGATTAGGCCACACAAAGTAGAAATACATAAGCGATGCTTGTATGATTTAGCGTATATTAAAACTGCCTGCTATTCACCTTTATATTATGTCGACGGATACAGAGTGTGAAACAAAGCAAGCCAGTCTCTCCCTCACTTCTGTTGCACTTTCCAATCAGCCGACACTAATTAGACAGCGATAAACTGTTATTAATGGTCTGGACAGCGTACAAGCAGCCAGATATAAATGGTGGTTGTCAGGGCTGCATTCAGGAACCAAATGAGTATTCTCAGTTCAGTGGCTGTGTGAAGCATGGCCACCTCTGTCCCCTAACAAATGCTCTCCATTCACTGGGCTGCTCTGGAGGCCCGGCGCGCACAGGCCAACACTGTCTCTGCCTCATGAAAGGAACGTCATTGAAAACAGTTTGCAAAGGACAAAGTAAGTTCAACCACAGCACACCCAGCGGTACCGGCCGTGTCCAGAAAGGGCTATTAATCACCTCTCCATAATAAATGCCTCATAATTATCCCACGTCTTGCCCTATCCATCTGATGTGGGCTAAGCGTCTTCCTTTAGCCTTCTCCCGGTCTGCCCTTACAGATAAAGGGCCTAATAAATGAAAGACTTATTCACAAAGTCAGCTCCACTTTAGCCAACCTGCGCTTGCAGGGAGAACTTGCAGCAGTGTATCGACATAAAGGAGTGGGACAGGCTTCTCTAAAGCAGCCAAGACAATCTATTAAGGCCAGGTTTTTCAATGTCTTGATTCCTACCAGTTTATCAGCACTGTGAATAGGCCCACAAGAGGGGCATTTATGATAGAATGTGATTGGATTACACCCTGCACTAACCATGTGTGATTGGTTTAGCTGAAAATATTAAATTCCTGTCTAAATGGACTAGCGGTCGATATGGTGTCCTGTGTGTTGGTGGGTGTGGTGGAGGAGGGTGGGAGGATTTGATATTTCATCACTCATTTCATGGCTAGCTGCAGCGTGGAGACTGACACTAATGCATTTGAGGGACAGCGCGCTGACAGCAGCCGACATACTGCTGTCCGATCAGCAGCCGCTCAGGAAGCTTCTGCTCTGGGAATAATCCAGTCTGAAAAGTTCAAGAGCAAGTGGGAGTGCTCAGCTGTTCTCCTCATAATCGCTTTGGAGGAGAAAAATGAAGCTGTGGCGAAGGGGATAGGAAATGACAATGAAACTGGAGAATGAGTGGAAGAAAAGCATGTGCGTGGGATTCTTCTGAAGACTTTAAGAAATCCCACCTGAGGAAGAAAAACAGCTAATGTGCAACAAGGAGAGATATAGTAAAATGGAAGAGAGAGGGAGATCCATAAATACATTCAAACTTTGTGTTGTGTGAAGAGCAAAATGAAAAAGGCCTGGGAGTAATGAAAGATTGTTTATGTATTCTGGCATGAAATGGGGCGGTGTTGTGAGGGCGGCAGGCGCAGTAGACGGATGGACGGGAGTGACAGGCCCGTATTCATCCTGCACGCCCCAGCGGCCGGACTGCTACTGGAGCTCGACAGAGCAATAAATCACCCGCTCTCCACTCTGTACCTACAGCTTATTACATCCAAGATGACAAATAAATAATAATCCCTGTCACGCTGGGCCTTTGCTCAAGGATTGAGCCAGAAACCTTTTGCTCATCACTCCTGATCTTAAGTGAAAACACTAGAACAAGGGAATTGAAGGCCATGCTTTACTGAGCTTATGAAAGTTGGAGTGAAGGAGCAGAAAAAGAGGAGAGAGGGCAGGCGAGAGAGCGATGCCAGCACTACAAAGCCTTTCTGGGTGTGAAGGGAAATGATCCAGTAAAGAGGAGGGGGGCTGTGCGATGAGTGTCGCTCACTCGCTCCAATAGGACTCTGGAGGATAAAGCAAATCAAAAGCCTTCATCACTAAACAGAACAGCAAAGTGGCTGCAAACACCATCCACACTCTGCCCCATTACAGCCTGGATGCAATGTGGGATGCAAGTCTTTGTAATGCTGCTAGTGTCCAGGTCAACAAGCAGCCTTGATATCACAGTACATTTTGTCTATTATAAACAGCTACAATAAAATCCAACTTTATCACTTCATTATAAATGCTGGAGAAGTATAATATTCACTGGCTGACGACTTGCATATTGTAAATGACGATGGACATTGGTGGAAATCTCATAACAGGATCTTGTCTGTCAGTCCCTCCCTCGTCTTCTCTTTAAAACCCAAGTCCAACTCTCTTAAACAAGACACAATTTACTTAGTGCTGTCCCTCCATAAAAATTAAAAGCCTTCAACAACAACAAATGAAACTAGGGGGGCGTTGTAAATCACTTGGAGCAGCAGCCTGGGCATTTCATGGGCCTGTATATATAGCCCTCTGAGTGTGGGGATGCTAGTGTGTAGTAAGTACAAGTGTGTTGCACCACAAAGGAAATAGGGGGCTCTGATTAAAGAGTGCACTGTCATAAAGGTTACTGAATTGCAAATGGTCCTCTCCATCTTCCCCGTAATGGAGAGCAGTTATAAGAGGAGAGGGAAGGAGACAGCGAGCCCATGATGGGAATATAAACACGCAGACTTAGCCAGCACCGCGCTCCCCAACCCCGGTCCCATAGTGCCTTCACGCGCGCCACAAGACACATTAATCACTGGATCACCAAGCCATGCTTAATTGCAAGTTGTATATCACAGTGCGTACAGTGGCTAAAGGGGGAAGGAAACTCATTATTTTGGCTCGCTGGATGCAGGGCCGGGCGCACCTCATCTGGACTGCGCCGGGCCCCGATCTCCGTCAGCATACACCTGGGACTGCGCTCAACTTGACAAGGAAAAATGGAGTATGCAGTCACCCCCTAATTAATATAGCTCCGCCACTGTTGTTGTACAAGTAAGGACGTTCACAACTGATCATAAAGCTACTCAACCAGTCGCAGCCACTCGCATTACCGTAAGCGGAGGATGGGGGCAGCGTCGCAACAATGTGACGAAGAATCTCCTCCCGTTGGTGAGATAAGACTTATAAGTGGGAGTGCTTGCAATGTCAACCGGAAAAGGTCGCTTTAAAGTCGAGGATGCGAAAGGTTTACGGGGCAGTGTTTTATTTTCGACTGCGAGAAAAATGGAAGCAAGTCCCAATCGGCCACTTGTATTTAGATTTCTGCTAGTGCTTCTGTAGGCAATATGCTAATGAGAGGGACTTGATAAATGACTTGTAATATTTCCCAGACGTTCGCCTTTCCCTCAGAAGTTTGGCAATCTGATGCAGCTTGAAGATAATAAGGCACACTCCGTCATTATATCAATTTTTGTTACCCACGTATTTGAGCCCGGGCGAGCGATGATGAACAAAAAGCAATGGAACCGGGGGCAGAGCCTGGCTACATTGATCAAACTGTGTCATTTAGGCCTCTACTAATCTTACACCAGCATGAAAAACAGTGTATGCACAAAGCAGCCATACATATGCATGAGGGCACCGGCTCACAGTACACTGCACATATTACGCTCAGAGAAACGGGCTATGAAAGCAAACGTAATGGGCTGTGATTATGGAAAATTATATTCATACAGCCTTAAATAAAGACATTTTAATATTTTTGCCGCGATACATGGGTTTTCCCTTAGCAAGCATAACACACACTATTTCAGTTTAATGACTTTCTGTAAGAGATAGTTAAGAAGCTAAAATATGCCATTAATCACATTGGAGTATTGGGCTACACACCAATACCTGAAGAATTAATAATAGAAAAGAAATCCTGGGTCTTGCGTCAAACCTATTAAATTGTTTAAGCAGATCATTATGTAGGTCACATATTATATGTAGGTTAACGTATCTACAAAGAGTGAGGTATTGCCACAGGAAATTGCAATAAATTGTAAAATGTATTTTAATAATGGCCTTTAAATATGCTATTCAGTACCTTTGCTTTGGCATCTCATGTTTTAGAACTTATAGTAATATATATAGATATATGTATATAAAGTACCCGTTACTTTCCATCTGTGCTCCCTCATCTGGATTTGTTTTTAGCATACCATCTACTGGCAGCAGTTTGAATTAACCATGAAAAAAGCTAGCTATATAAGTAATGTGGACGGCATGCTAATACAAGTAGTTGGAACAAACACAATGCTCAGAACGAGTCTAGCGAGGATAATTCTGGTTTCTAACTTTGACATCACAATCCAGGAAATATTTAAACTGAATGATTTCTGAGGCTCAGAGAAAGTGGACCTTATCAACAGGATTAATGAAACAAGCATGAATAAAGCGAAATTTAGCTCCAGATATCTTTTTTGATGATGTAACTGTTATTGATGATGTAACAGTTAAAAGCTCAAAAAGTCAATTTTGCCTAATATGTGTCCTTTAATGTGTGGCTTGACAAAGCCTGATCTTGTAAGATCTCAGAAGCCATCTTGGTACCACTAGATGGAGTAAAGAGTTCACAGTCTCTAGCCTATGCATTCCTCAAGAACAGAACTCCAGCAAAATGCCTTTTATCTGTTGTATTTCCACCTAATGTTTATCAAGCCTTGCCTCTGTGCCTTTGATGCTCACAGCAAGTACGGAGCATCTTCACGTGAATGCACTTGGCTGTGGTCCCATGTGGTCAGCGGGACAGCAGCAGTGTCAGTGTAGGAGGGAGGGGCCTGGCCTGTGCTGATCAAAGGTCACCGCAGGGTTTCATGGGGAGTCGAGAGCAGAGGAAAGGGGCTAGTATGCAAGTGAAAAGTCCCCATGCCTGAGAGGTAACCACCGAGAGGTCAGAGGTCATTCAGAGTTCAGCGGGCTAAAAGGGGAGTGTGTGGACAAACAAAAGAGGAACGACAAAGAATGCTAACGCTACGCAGGGAACTTCCTCTTGTGTGCTTTTCCCCAATTAGAAATGCTAACATAGGAAGAGGTGATAGTGAATCTGAAGGCGGAAGCAGCTGCCCCCTGCTACATGTCCTCTTTGATCTGAGCAGACAGGGAAGTTCTTGTGTGACAACCAAAGTATCTATGATAACTATGCTAACTACACAGGGCTAGCAACTAGAGTTGCCAAGTCTGCTTCTTTATAGAGACGTTGCGCTTTCTTGTTTTGGAAAGTCGCTTGTAAAGTTTTTTTTTTTGCTTGTTTTTTTTATAGCATCCATTAATGACTGAAATACAACCTGTTAACATTTTAAAGTCATTATTGATGTTAAATATGCAATTACAAACATGTGCATCTCATTAGCACACGTTCAGCGACGTTTAGCTAGTTGCTTCTTTTTCTGGCTTTGGTCACGCTTTTGGGCTTTTTTACAGGCTTGGTTGCTTGTGGCTTCCTGAAAATCCGGGAACCCTACCTCTAGCTAGTGTGTAGTTATTTTTTTACCAACAGACACCTTTACAATTTCAATACAACTGAAACAATGAACATACAATCAAACTAATTTAAAAGCCTATTGAATTATACATTAACTAGCATCTTATTGCAAACTGCAGTGATTTGCAAACATTAGCATCCACCTTTATTGTTCCACTTTATCTATTAACACAACTGGCAGGTCAACATTCTTCTAAGGAAAGCCCTTAACAGTTAATATATGGCCATTATATTCTTCACAGAGGGGCCTGACCAGAAAGGGCAGCACAATGGACAATTAACAAAGCTCAGAGAAGCCGTAAATCCTTCATGTACAAACACTTCTGTCACTGGGTGCTGTGGTTGCAATCAGGGCTGAAATTCCTCACCCGTTGGCCAGGCTTATTTTGTTAACACAAGTCTATGTTAGGATCTGGTGAGCAAATGTAAACAGCGCTCTTTGAGATCTCCTGGCTGTCACTTACATAGGAGATCACCACTTGTGATTAGAGCCAGCGCCGTACTGGCTTAGCTAAACTAATATTTGTACAGCAGAGACAAATCACTCAAGATGGGTTTCACTACATGTTACTAGGTCTACTACTACAGGAATACACTGATATGCGATAGCTGCTCTCTGTGGTAGGGATTTTGAACGATTTAGGCAAGTGTCCCATAGAGACGCTTTGACATCTTGCAACTTTAAATATTGTATTTGAAAGTTGTACAAGTAAAGGTAGTAGCATGTAGCCTAATTTTCAAGCACACAAAACACCTGGACAGTCTGGTTTGTTTCTGGCAAACAGAGAGTGAAGTAGTTTGAATAGGGCTAAAAACAATAGCTCTTAACTGTTTGCAAGACTTGCTTTGTAGTAGAGGCAATCTGACCACTAAAATTACCAGGAGTACAGCGATGGGGTGTGGGATTTAAAAACACAGAAGATGACCACTTTGTGACATCAGCGGATGGAGGGAACACATTTTGAGCTCTTGAGAAAAAGACTTAAAGTATATTATAGATTATTCAGTCATGTATTAATGAAAGAACCATTCCAGATTAAGTATATTTTTGATAAGCATACAGAAAAATGGCTACAGGCAAAAATAAAAAGACTCAACTTCATATGGACCCTTTAAAACACAAATATCTTTTTCTGCTGTTATTCCTATCTCAAGCTTTTTCAAATCTTTTATAACAGAGCATACCTGTGATGCTACATTGAGATTTCAAAACTGCACAGTGATGAAAGTCCTCTCAACAAGTCTGCAGTGTTGTTGCAGGGCTGCTGTGGTATTACAATGCACTCACAAACTTTGACAGGCGGTAAATCAGTCAACAGTAAATGCCATCTTTTATCAGATCATAAAATCTGCTTGTAGGCATTTAATTTTCCCCCCTCTTGTTTTAACGGGGAAACAGGCAGCCTAGAGAAATCGTGTTTTGTTTTTATAGAGGTTACAGGAAAAGCGGAGGGTGTGTAAACAGGGCTACGCCGAGTACTTCTTATGAGTTTGCCTTTTGCCTGCAAGCGACAACAACGTGTGGGAACTGCCAGGTAAGAGCTTGTGTGGATTTCACTTGACAGATGAATAAGGAACAATTGCAAATGAGTGTGTTTTCAGACAGTTACTATGCTAATGCTTCAAGGCAACGTCTATAGCAGCAGCAGCCAGTCTCTCAGGGAAGCTGTCGCAGGTTAAATTAAAAGTTCGGATGTTGTCACATGAATGGGATTAAGCCTTAGGATACTACAAGATGGCAGCCACATTGTGAGTCAATATTAGTTAGGCTCCACAAGTGTTTTAGAGTTATCAGTCTGTAATTATAGTTCACAACGAATTTCAAGGCAAACAGAAGAGATATAACAGAAAGAAAGGTCGGCAATCACATAAACTAGATTATTTAGAATCATTTGAGACACATTTGAGGGGACCCAGAATCCACAAGAAGAAAACCATGACACACAAGTTGTATTCATTCCACATTCATTCCGTTTGTTTACTTTACTTGTTATCATGTGTAGTGAAAGAACAGAAGACACTAATGACAGCCTAATGAAGAAGGGCTTGCACTGTCGCCTCTCTTGGCCTTAAGGGGCAGTCTTGGCCCAGTATGTGGAATGCTGGAGACTGGGCTCTAACCCCCCTTGGCCTCTCAGAGTGGCAGCCCTTATAAACACTATTCACTGGCCTCCTTTTTTACACTAGCTGGGGTCAGAAGTTCAGCCCCCAGGTTTTAACAGTTAAGGCCAAGCTGTGAACTTGTGACCTCCTGAGGTGAGTAGGAAGGGGGAGTGAACCAGAGAGAAGGCAGGGGAAGGAGGGAGGGGGCATCTGAATGTAGAATGGCTGGATTTACAGCTGCATGCTGACTGCATTGCAAGCGCAGCAGAAAACACCTGATAGCATCTCCTCGGGGGAGGCACCGCCCGACCTCTTTGTTGTCTCTAACAGTCACCCCAGCACCATAAATCATGTTAATTACTTGACTGATGGAATAAATCTTCAAAAGTCAGTCTGTGGCAGTCAGCCTTAGAACAGGAGGTTCTCGCACTACATTTTGTGCTTGCTCTGCGTTATCTGTCATCCCATAGTCACTGTGTAATCTGTCCATTTGTTCTTGGCTGAGCAGCCTGTTAAAATGTGCACCGGCTGAGAGAGGCCTCTGCATTCTTGACACATATCTCCAGCTAATCCATCTCCCTATGGGTGGTCCTTAAGGATCAGCACATTGTTACCTTCATTTAGGAAATGATTTGCCAGTCTTTCAGCTTGTTTATTATAAATCTAACTTGCAATCATAAATCACATGTATCCATTTGGGAACAGAGACAAATAGAAACAACAGACAACTGTGCACATTAAGCTGAATATGAACATTTCTACAGTCATTCCAAGGTAAATCATACATTACGCTGGACGTAGTTCCTGTGAAAGACTCCTTAGTTACAATGGCACATTTGTCTGTATAGTGGTTTACATGAGCCTACAGCAGTCCAGCTAAAGAGTGGCAGAACAGCATGGCAAAGACATGAAAGGTCATTCACACACAATAACAATGGCTCTAAGAGTGCACTCACAGCCTGGTGGTAATTACAGTTCTTTGGCTGGAGTGTTTTGTGTTTCGCTTTGCTTGTTCTGTCTCGAAAGCTAACAACCGCTCATTATTCACGCTTTGAGTTGGGCTTTTTTCCTTCAGTAGGGCAAATTACACACAAGAGTGACAGCTCTCAGAGAAGGAGAGGACCAACAGGCTGGCTGCCTTCTGCTAAGTGCAGTCTTAAATCAAGGGGGCAGGGACGCTGACTCCAGCCCGCAGTCTGTTGACTTTGTGGCAAGGGCACCCAAGGTTCGGAGACATGGATATACTGTACTGCTGCGTCGCCCACTACAATAAACTGCAGTCCAGAGCTGCCATATAAACGGGTGATATACTTTTCCAAGACATTTATCCAACACAGTGCTGGTACAGTAAGGCCACAAAAACTACACTTGACAAGGTAGTATGAGGGTACTATGGATGCATAACTACTGCTTTACTACTACTGCTGGACATTTTGTATTGTGTATATTTTCCAATAATGAAAAATCATACCATTTACGACACTGTTCCGAATGTAATGGGGTCACTGAGCAATATTTGCTGAAAACCATTCACATGTGCATAATAAAAAGCTGATTTGTCAGTTGACTGAACAATAGCGTCAGTGTTAGGGCATCAAGTATAAGTCTGAAAGAGTGAATGACCAAATGGAGAAATATCAGATGTGTTGATAATGTGGCCACAGACTTTGCCTGTAGTCCCTGGTTTAATGACTTTGCCACGGAGCATAACTTGGCGGTGCAGCTGATGTAGCGTCTCCTCAATAGAGTATACACAAGACCACCATGTGATGATTTATTCTGCCCAGACTTTAAAATACGGCTTTGTGTGAGCGCTTCATAACTTATTACATTCAAAAGCAGCAGACAGCCACAAACCTTATGTTACTAAAAGCACAGAGGAGCTTTTGTGGGTGCCTTGTGATGCAGCTATGTACTTGTACTTTTATATCATAGCATTAATGTACGTTAACACATGTATGCAGTTTCTTAAAATTAAACCAAATGTAGCATCATGACATTGTCATGACTGCTTAAAAAAACTTGTTGATACAATCAAGCAAAAATGAATGAGCTGTCCAAACAAGATTTTCTGCACATAATGAATACATTCACATCATTGTGAATTTGTAAGTGTTGATGGAGCTGTGGTTACACTTTGCACAACTTCAAAAAGACCAGTGTGTATGTGTACACAAGATTAATCTTGCATTTTTATTTTTTCCAAAACTTAATTTTATTGTTTATTTGGAAAAATGAAATTAGTTTATGTGGTACAGTTGAAGCAATTACTGTTATACAATTACACAAAATAATTGTGTTTCTTAAAAAAAAAACAACACAGGTATCATGTACTGTATCGACTCTTGGGGCCTTTCATGGAGAGAATGGCTACATTATGGCTACATCATCCAAGGTTAATGCTAACTAATACACATTAGTTGGTAGTTCAAAGTTGGGAGTGTATTCACCACAAGCCGCACTAAACTTAGCACTAAATCATCCGTTTGGTTCTCTGGGGAGCAGCCAGCAGTAATCAGAGGCAGACCAGGCCGAGAAAACACAAGTGCAGGTGTTTTCAGTGCTTATTCATTAACAAGAGCAACAATAAAAGCTGACCTGCCAAACAAGAACATTAGAAGACTTACAGACGGAGTGACCTAAGTCAAAAGAGCCTTCATGAATATCAAACAGCCCTTAAAAGTTCAGTCTTAATTCCACTCCATCATTTTCTCTGGGGAGCGTGCTTAAATAGATGGCCCCGCCTAAGATACATTATCAATCACGGCATCCTCATTCATCTCCAATGCACAATTTCTATGGGTGATGTGTTGCAGTTCCTCATGCATCAACATTATTTATGGTTTGACATTATAAAACTAAGTGCATAATTTATGGGCCCGAATGAATGCACTACCTTTCCGTGTGCTGTCTGTTTTCCAGAGATCCAGGGCCAGATCGCGGCATGCCAAAACTATGGAGCAATCCCATTTGCAGCGGGGGGAGCACGCAGTGGCTTTGATTTATGGTAGTAAATTAAAAAGAATGAAAAATTTATGACAGCAATTTGTGGGCAGTCATAAAACTATTATAGAACTTTGAAGTGGTGTTTTGTCCCTTTGCATGCAAGTGAAGCAGGATGATTCAATGTTACTCAAATCCCACAAGGAGATGACCACTGACCAGGGGTGTTATTAGATTAAGATCCATAGTTAGGAGGGAAACTAATAGGAAATGTTTGCTAGCTAAAATAGTTTTGGTGAGGGTTGGTCCGATTCAAACTTAGACTTGACACCTGGTATTCATATTCTTAAACTCACTGACTCTCTCTTCATATGTAAACAACAACATCAGCTGCTAAGAGCCTTATGTTTACATGGTTTACTTTCGCTACTACTTTTACTTTACTTTTACTTTTGCATTTTTAACATAACATGATACTAGCCCAGGCATACACTGAAACAACGAACATTAGCTTCTCTTGACTTTCAATTGTTTACTGTTGGAGAATGCTACTCAGATTGAGGTTCCAGCTACATTCACTCCCAGATCCGGATCCTCCTATACGTAGACCAGGAGTCCAGATAGTTTTATCATATGTTTGGTATTTACATGTAGTTATGACAAAATGCTTGTCTGTTGTGATTGTGATTTTAATGTCTTTCTTATTCTGTAAAGCACTGAATTACTTTGTGTACAAAGTGTGCTACACAAATAAACTTGCCTTGCCTTGTTGTCTTTGCCTCACACCAAGAATTCAGCAACTTTAGTCTGCAGCAGGTTACTTACTGTTGTTAATAAAAGAAGCTTTGCCTTTGCTGGGCGAGTGAATGCCCCGTGAACAAGGTGCAAGGTGTAATGAATAAGCCTAAGTGCTATGTTGAAAGTATTAATTTGGAGACCTTCCTAGAGCGTGTTTAGGGGCTAGTGTGGCACCACTACATAACAATACAGAATCCATACATGTAATCACATGGAATACATGAAAATGCACTGGAAAACAGGAAAAATGTCTATAATATTCAAACATTTTTTGATGTGAGTAATACAGACACATTTAATGCTGATGATGACAGCTGTGAAATGTTGTGGCATGTGAATAATCACTTGAGCCTGTGTGGCACAGAGGTGGCGAAGGCTGAAGGTGCGGTCCGGCTCTGTTCGTTCCTGTTATGGATGCCATTTTGGGGACTTTTTTGACCATCCAAAGTATAGAACAGTGATGGTTTTAATTATTAATGCATGTAAATTGTATTCATATTACATCACTTCAATCAATAGACTAGCATCATGTACAATCTAAGAACTCCATTCTAATTAACATCTTGCCTTGCCTGTTCCCAGTAGTAGTAGTAGTAGTAGTCGTAGTGGTAGTCGTAGTAGTACCATATCATATAAAAATGATTTTGGCTGCATTTATCCTATTCATTCTGCTCACAGGGGTACATTTGAGCATATACAATGCAGCAGTGCTTTCCCGGTCCGCACTTGCCCTGTCTGAAGGAGCACATCTCGACCCATATACTTTGCCTTTCCACCTCTGCTAGGCATTTGAGTGGATGCCATGGCATGATTGAATGAAAGGCCATCCCTGACTGACAAATGATATATTAAGCTTTCAGTCAGCGGGGGGGAGAAGCCAGGCATGTCAGTTACCTGCTCCGGCCCAAACTCCACCTGTCAATCTGCCATTGGCACGGCTAAACAAGATCTGAAATGTTAAAAGCCCCTGCACTCTGGAGTTTTTCACTTGCCCGCGCGTCCCCGGCACTTAGACATATCAGCCGAGTGACGCCTATGAATCAGTGTCTGCCGTGAATGCCAGAGTATCGCATTTATAAGTGAAATACCATTTGTTAGGCCTGCTTCCCCGGGCTTTCAAGCGGGATATGAGGGGCGCATTAAAATGACAGACAATTGACTGCTGCATATTAATGAGAAAGTGACCTTCATAAGAAAGAATACGTCATCCTGTGTCACGTCAGTCGCGTCGTACCGTGGATAAGCAAATGAGACCCAGTTTGGAGCGCTCGTTTGGGGTGTGTTTGTGCTGTGTGTGTGGGCCCATTAATAAACAAGAGAGCGCACGTGACAGAGGGGTTGTGGGCAGTGGTGGGCAGCTCGCAATGGCCCTATCCTTGACTCTGACGCCGTTGATTATGGATGATTAATGGCATAAAGGAGCAGGCGAGGAAAGGTCATCTCCTGGGTTCTACCGGGAGCAGCTACATTGGGAGTAATTAAGACACTTGTGTAAGCATGATTAATACGCGCTCCCCGTCCAATGTGCAGTAAACAAGGCAGCCAGATGGTTGAGCTATGTGTTTAAAAGAGTCTGGGTTTCGAAAGACAATGCGATTTCACCGAGGATGTCAAGCAAAAAAACAAAACAAGTGCTTACCTTTGGCGGAAATGCAGGTATGTAGAAATCAGCAGGGTTAGGGCGACATATGAGAGAAGAAAAACATGAAATTAGTTACATTTTATTCAACAAAACTGCTATGTAGGTACTGTGAGGGGTCACCTCTCCACAGAACTGACCTGTATCATCACCTGCTTGTCTTCACGGAAATAGATTAGTTTAATGTCCTATTGTGTGACAGTTCAAGCAATGCAATAAAACTGTCATCGAGACAAGCATGTGTTGGGCCCTCCACCAAGTTACATAGTGGATCAAAATACAACTTTTCTAATATGGTTGACATATTAGAAAAACTTTGACAAATGAATGCACTTTCCACTCCAGTACCATTTAAACATGAAAAAAGTTTCAATTTAATTTCTCAACAGTCCCAACTTCTCTTCAAATCATATGCTGTTACTGTCAGAATTAAAGTAAACATGCCAATTTAAAAGCCCCACACCAATAATCTGCCATCTGCACTCAATCACAATTCCATTCACATTTGATTACTGTCACAGCACTAATACTTAGGTCAATGTTATATGGTTACGACAGTTAGTAGAAGCTATGGCCAATAAGGTCAGCCAATAGTAAGATGAGCCACTACTTCAAAAATCAATCATCAACATGGCCCTCTTCAAGATAGAACACTTTGGCACATCCTGTAACCTGCCCCCTGCTCCTGTTACACTAGCCCCACATATCACATAGCATACAGCATGTACTCCTGAGGCAGAGCTCGCAGTTATCACTCTCACGCCATGGGAGATGAGAATACTGAAGGGCCACGAGTACGTGCTATTCTCCAAGTGACAAACATACTAGAAGTCACGATTTTGAGGTGATAATCAATATATAATGACAAATGAATGGATCAATAGATAAATAGATTTTTGACAGTGCTTACTATAGCTACAGGCCTTGTCATTTTGGGTGCGTTCATACTTGCACATGCACCACATCAAAACTAGGACCAAATTCAGTACTAATCCTGGACTAGATCAGGACTAAACAAGGACAAAAATAGTCTACATCTGGACTAAACTGGGCTCAAACCAAGACCCAAGAAAGACAAGTGTGAACGTACTCTTAGTCGATTAACCCGTCGACAAAATGTTTTATTATTGTTTTAATGGGCTTATAAAGGATGTATATGGACACAGCAGAAAATGAGTTCACTGCAGTTCTGGGAAATGGATTCTGCATTTTTACATAAAAACATGTAATTTACCAGTACTTCTCTTCTCTCGTGCAGTTTGGATCAAATATGTTTATGGTTGGATCATAGAGATAGTTTTGAGATCATCTGCTAATGTCACGCCTCCTTGCACAGGGCACGTCTTTACTTGATTACAGCCCTAGGGTTTACGAGCAAAAATTATTTATTTACCGCACCAATACATTTAGGAAAAAAACAGCAACACAATGCCCATTTGTTACAACCCTATAATAAGACCCACATTATGATCTCAAATGCATTTTTAAGAATATAAACATGTCTAAATTAGTTCATGTTTTTGTCCAAGACGTTTCTTGAAGTTTTGAGACCATTTTTCATGGTCATACTACACTACATTAAAAACACACAATGATTGCTTCCAAAAGGAGAATAGTCATTTCAAGCGGGCCGTCCGAATCATGAGCAAAAACACACACTTGAGTGGTAATAGTTACATTATCTGTGCGCGTTACACAATTAGCTTTATGATGACTGATGAAGGTTATGGTCACCAAGGACTCGTAGTAATGGCGCTATTAAAATAATCGCTGACAAAGGTCTTCAGCTTTAGGTGGTGTCTAATAAGCACTGACAGAAGAATACTAGAGCTCTAATCACTCTGACTAAACTCATTATGAAGGCGCTGGGGCTTGGGAGTATGGGAGTATGAGAACTTGGGAGGGCGTAGGGAGCAGTGTAGTGTTGATGCAGCTGTGATACTGACTTAACTTCCGGTTACTCCAATCTCGTCATACATAAAGAGTGATGTGACAATAACAGAAATATATGTAGCAAATGTAATAGCTCCTTTGCTAAGGTACTGTTTTGTTGCAGGAGCAGATAAACTAATACAGGGAACTACATAGACCATGATCCTTTGCCCAATTCCTGTGCAGACATAAAGAAATAACGAAATAAAGAAACATGTTATTAAGCACTTTTAAATCTTAATTCGTTTGATTATGACAAGGCAAGGCATTTTAAAAGAAAAAGCATTTCTACAACCTGTTAGCCTCTCCAAAATATGGCAATAAAAATCGTACCATGAGATGCATATCGTGATAATATTGTACCGTGACATTTGAATATCGTTGCATCCCTAATAAACCATGTAGTTGGTTCTAAGGTTGTACCAAAGATCAAAAGATCGATGGATCACGATCTAAACTTGATCTCGATGATAAGGTGATTGCATTTAAATCGACAGCCTGTCCTGTGTCCTCTCGTTTTTACTTAAATCTGCACAATTTGACTACAAGTCCAGTGTCTTCTTCCCTCTGCCTCTGAGTGAGCGGTGCCGTATGACCCCACCCCTCGCTCTCTCTGATCCAGTTGCAGCTCCTCACCTTTTCTCCTCCTTCTCTCCTCTGGTGCTTCTTATCATTATAATCCAAGTTATGGAAAGTAAATGACTATTTTCTCACCGTTTATGAGTGAAACTTAAGACCTCATTTAGAGCACGGACATCGCATGTGTTCCATCCAATAGCGGTAACATGCGCGTGGTTTTAGCCTTAATATATTATACAAACTCATTCTAAACTTTAAATGTGGATTTCTCTCGAATTATTGGTCCTATCAACACAAAATAAAAACTCTAGTGATCCTGACACCCTGCTCTCTATACTTAAAGTCAACCTGCCTATGTTTTCAATAAGATGGAAAATCAAGATTGATCAATATGGGGGAAAAGAACCGTGATTCTTTTTTTTCCCCATATCGTCCAGCCCTAGATGGTACCTGCTTTTAAGGTTAGGTCGAGGGCCAGAGAGTGTCCCTAAAAAGAGTGGTAAGTGATTTATGATCTGCTGGCTCACACGCAGCTGTCCCATCCCCATATTTACAGACAGAAGGCCCAGTGTCAGTGTCTTCTCTTGTTAATTGTAAGTGAGCTTTAACATCAGGCTTACAGTATGCTAGCCTGCCTCACATGTCAACAAACAGGAGAGGAGCAGGGCGGACAGTCACAGCCCCCCCATGTGATAGTACTGCTGCAGACAAACGGATGGGCTCCATATGGCCCCGGACCCCAGCCTTCAACAAGCCCACGAACAGGCCCGACCAGAGAGAGGCAGGGTGACAGTGCCAGGGAGCAGGCTGCAGACAGGCGGGACACCAGCCAGCACAAGCCCAGTGATGCTAAAGCTGTTTGTAATATGTGCCACTGCTGAAGAAATCCCAACTGTCTGAATGAGTCTGTATTTAAACATGTAGTGGATACAGCTTATGTTGAGTTTGTTTGGCTGTTTAGACTGTCTGTGTCAACATTTTGTGGTTTTGTAGCTTGACTGGAGGTTTTGCATTCATGTAGAAATGGCTCTGACCACTCATTCATCATGTGCAGCTCTGTTTAGTGCATACTTAGACAATCTGGAAAAGTCTGAAGTTGGAGGAAGACAGAAAGCAGAACTTTTCACTTCCGAAGACCAAGCACATACACAAGCTGGCAGAGAGTTTCCTTTTGGAAACCTCATGTCTCCTCTGTCCCATCCAAGTTTGTTCAACCGCTGTCATTTCAATTGTTCTGCTGAGGAAAAATTATAATCCACCTGTCAACAATGACAGGGTGCTGGAAAACTGGGATAATGGATAAGTGTAGGGCCCTGAAATTCCAAACAGGCAGTTACTGCCAACTAAAACCATTACAGAATGACAATTCTTTTGAGTTTATTTGAAAATTGTAGTGAATCACCACCGACTCCCTGACCATCTAACCACAATCAATTCCCCCACCAGACGTCTTTATGAGCGAGAGAGGAAAATGAATTATTAACTCTTTACTAAGAGGCTTTGTCGGTTTCTTTTGTTCACAAATCTCCATTGAGCACATTAAACTGTTTGAACAGACCAGAAGTAGAGGCCTGTGTTTAGGGTTACTGTGACATTGAATTCATAATTTGATTCATGAGGCCATTCGAGGCTATTTCCACAGGTAATCAAGCCTAAAAGGGGACCAGCACTATCCACAGTTACAGATTATTGCAGTCTTTGGTTAAATTGCTCAGTAGTGTCATTAAGCTAATCAGTGAAAGATAGATGTACATAGTTTATCATAACAATGGAAGTTGAGTAAAAGACTTCACATGATCTTTGTATGGGAAACAGCATTCAGTTCACAAACCCAAGATCACCTTTTTGACACCTGTGGGTATATTCTCATTCCTGTCTAAAGTCTCCCACAGATTTGAGAGCATGAGCAGTTGCTGGTAGCGTGGTCCCGGGGTAGGTAACTCTGCCGGTAGAGCTGCTTTTGTTCACACACACACAGGGCTGGGGAGAGGAGACTGCTTTGATCTCTGTGCCTCCCTAAATCAACACAAGACAAGGTTCAGCCGGGGGTCAGCCAAGTCATCTGATCGTCACATTCCTG
>KN472903.1:36745-78384 GCA_000787095.1 Periophthalmodon schlosseri
CTGCTCAGACTATTTCATGACAGCCACACACCGGTGCAGGTTAAATGTCACCCAAAGTTCAGCCATGGAGGCAGAAGAGGGACAAATTTAACAAACCCCCAGAAACCACTGCCTACAAGGAATGTGTCCTCACTAAATACCTCCATATCTACAGAACAGGAGGGGAGACAGAGATGCTAACATTCTAACCACGTGAGGGAATGACATCAAACTTTTCAGTTCATTTTTAAATGTCTGTGTAATCCCTCAGTCATCCAGGTATGATCCATAGTAAAAGAAAAATTAAATTCTGTCAACTGGACAAACACATTTCACTGCTCATCCAAGTTGCTTCTTCAGATCTGGTCAAATTGCTGGTTCCTTTTTAAATCAAAACATAATTCTGCAAAAGTAATGATCCAAATTATATTGTTTGCTTAAATTTATGCTAGACTCCAAAAAGCTACAGATTTTTTTTTAAAAAAGGGCAGAAGTCACTTGAAACTTAAATTGAAAAGTAAAATATGAAGGATGTGCATCTAATTATAAAGTGTTGTTACTGTCCACGAACCAGGAAGTAATGTGGATGCGCTGTTAGTTGTTGTTGGCGTTACTGTGATGGCAAAACTTGTGAAAAGTAGTGAAAAGTGCTTACACACACATTGAATAACAGGGATGCTATCTTACCTTAACCTTAGAATAAACTAGTTCTGTTTTTCACACTTTTAAGATGATAAAACTCAGGTATACCTTCTTTAATTTGACAGAAAATTAGCTATTTTCTGATCTATGCTATAATGCTGTTTTCTCATCACAAACACACCTGTAGTTGTTTTTGTTTCATTCACACATTTTTAACACACAAATCCTGCATATTTAGGCTGAGTTCTTCTCTCAAACAGAAAACACTCTGTTCCACCTTGTGATGTCATGTGGTAACACAGTAAATGCTCCACTGTGTTTTTAAACTCCATACATCTTCACTAGAATCATTTGGATAATTTCAGCCCTGGAATTGCCAGTCTCTACTGAACAAAAGGTAAAAGGTAGCTATTAACTTGAAAACTACTGCTTCATGACATTACAAGGTGGAACAGAGCATTTTGGGCTTTGGAGATATAGACAAATCACAGAGATTTTGGGCTTTGGAGATATAGACAAATCAAAAAAACAGGACTACTCAAACATGTGTGAATGTTTTTGATGAGGTAACAACAGCATTGTAACATGGCTTAAAGCTCATAATATAGGACCTTATGTGTAATATACAGTATGACCTTTAAAGCACACTATTGTTTGTTTGTTTTTTTTTCTTCAAATGGATGCATGCTTTATCCGCTACATTCAACACGGAAGTATAAACAATAAGACATGGTTTCACACATTAAAGGAGCCATCCAAGCTTTGATAGAGAACAGAGCGGGCCTACGCAGTGCTTCCCCAGTCCTCCACATCCATTTACACTGGGTCACCACTCTTCACAGGAGACCAAACCTATCATAACACAGCTGTGGGCGCAGTCCTGCTTTGTATTCCCTGAAAAGAAAAGGGGGCAATGAGACGATCCAATTAAAGTTGTATATCATTGTACAGGGCTTGTGTCAGGGCCTATCCCTCTGGCTCTATTATCCAGCAGGCCGGTGTAGCACTGTAATTACACCTCTTCCTTTGACAACTCGCATGATTGTTTTGCTAACACTGTATTACTTGGTTAGTACTTTCTAGTGTGCGTTATTTTTAAACTGTCAGTCTGGCCTGACTCATCCCCCCGCCCGTCCACACGCGTCTGTTTATCATAACAATCATTAATAACTGTCACTTGCCAACATCCATAGAACAAACTCATTGCCTCATTACCATGTTGCGCCTGTGTATCGCTCACAACAGGGCCAAGCCAATTACTTTGCTGAAATGGAATCGCATTAATCAAAACTTAACAAGGTGGCAAATTTAAAGATATCACATTGCAAAAGACAGCATAACTAATATGTCACTGTCATAGTTGCCGTGGAGGTATGCAGTGGGGACTAAATATATCGCCTTCCGAGGAGCATATGAGTTTTGACGTTTTCTAAGTAGTACATATCAGGCAGCACACACAGCTCACCACTCGGAGCAAATACAAAGAGAGTGGTGAAGATACAGCATGTTGTGAGGTTGAGAGAAAGAGTGCAAAAAAAGTAATGCCGTTTTTCTATCTCAAATAGTTTGTGTTTGTGTTTTTTAAAAATGATATAAAACTATTCAACTGTAGTTAATGTTAAGTTTCGTCTGACAAATGTTACCTGAAATAACTTGGTGATTAACTTTTGTAAGTACAGAAGTGGGAGGCACATATAAAAGTCAAGGGGAGGTGAAATTCTCAGGAAAGTGGCATAAAAGGAGAAGATGGAGGGATGGACAGGAGCGGTGGAGTAGAAAAGAGGAAGGGTGAGGGGAGGGGAGGAAGCGCCGAGCGTGTCTGTGAGAGGGCCAGCAGGCGGCACTTCATCATGTCTCCCTTCACACAGACGTTTTCTTTTACACTTTAAATGATGATACTCATCAATCACGGGCTGACAGCTGCATCAAGCCAGCTGCAAACATGCAAAGGCCAGCAGTGTGAAAGCTGCTGACGCCACCCGCCGCTGCATACACCACCAATCACTCACTGGCCTCGCCCACCATTTATCTGCTCTGCAACGCACAGACCTGCACTGTTCACCACCACAGCCAGGGTAAATACAATCCATTTGAACACAAGGACCACGCATGCGGAAGATGACCTAGGAAGGAGGCACTAACTCACAGTTTTAGACGAGACCCTTTCTCTCGGTGCAATGTATTACATTGTTATAGTCTCATTTTCTCGTTATGTTTTGGCATAGTACTACTTATCTACATTATAAGTGTAATATTCTCAAAGACAAAGCATGGCCCTGGTGCCAGAGGTTATCCATACACATCTCATCCACACTACTGGTCTGGGTTCCTCCCTGTAACCATCTCTCACTCTCCTCCTCCGGCTCCCTTTATTTAGCGTTCTCACTGACTGCTCATTTGGAGCGTTCAGACAGAGGGGGCTGAGCCAAACACAGCCCAGCAGATGGATGTGAATTCAAAGTTTCCTGATCTTTAGCAGAAGTTATGGAGGGTTATCTTTGGCTGTATATCTGGGTCCTGGCAGCTCTCCCCTGGTGATGAAGGATTAAGCAGCACAGCTGTCTCTTCCCAGAATGATGCAGTGCAGTGCTCCCCAACACGACAGCATCACTTAATCTTAATGTCCGCTCCTCCAGCGCAGACGCACAGGACAAAGCCAATCAGCATCACATGCCACGGGGATGGACCCTGCTGCCTGGCCCGGGAGTCTCTCACCCTCACAGGCCGATTAATCAACTTCAGACAGCCCGGTTCAATCCCAACCACAGCTCTGCCGCTCCGATCTGCCTCTCTCTCCTCACACACACATACACACACATCTACACAAATACACACTGCCTCTGACTGCTGTGATGTATGGAGCCGGGAGGGCTAGCATGCACCAACACTTATCAGATTGCAGTCCACATTATGCATGTCTTTGTGTTACACTGAGAGAAAAAGCTAGTGAGCAAAGAGGTGGGAGTGAGGTAAGGCGGGGGATATCGAATGCTTACACCTTATTTCTGTCACAGGCCACCTATTTGTTAGGAGATCCATGAGCTCCAATAAGGGCTTAAGGAATAATGACTAGTGTTCATTTGGACAAATGACTCAGTGGGAGGTCCCCTGGTGGGATTTACATGTAGTGTTAGTGGAGCCTTTACAGGGACAACACACCTTTACAACGCCATGTTAGCTCCACATTTAAAACCATGGACCATATCACAGGCCTACAGCAGCGTCAGATAACCTCTGCTAGGACACATCAGTGCAGTTTATGGAGCCCAACAATTACAGTGCAACCACAAAAACAGACAGGGCTATAATATGCATGGCAGAATTATGTGCACAAAATGCACCCCTGTGTATGTGGAAGACGCAGGGCCCTGGATATGCACAGATATACAATATTAGATCCATAAGTTATTCTCAATCGCAGTCAGTCTCATTACCCACGGGCATTTCCCTGTTTCAGCCTGTGATCGAGTATGCCTGCTTCAAGTAGAATAGTGGGCTGTATACCACATTAACACATGCAGGACTCTCCAGCGTCCTATCTGAAAGGCCGCGATGATTTAGGAGAGCTAATTTAGAGCAATAAGCATTGAACACCATGAAAGCATCACAGCGCCGCTAGTATACTGTATGACCTTGAATAAGTAGTAAAGCAACATAATGGGGTTCTTTATCTGAAGAATACTCTAATCTGTTTCCAACACAGTGCCAGTGCCTCTAAAATATGTGTGCTCATATAGTGGCTTAATAAAAGACATAAAAAGAGAGATGTTTACATTATTGTATCTCGTTTACCGCTGAACTGCTATTCATAACAGAGCAATACTTTCTCCACACAGGGAGATACTGTGGAGGTCATTCAAATAAACAAAAGACACAGTTGATTTTTCATCTTATCACATGGCTGGTGGTACATGCAAAGGTGAAGTTACAGTTAGTATGCATCGATATAGATATTCTGCCACTAACAAGGAATCGTATGGACACTGTGGTACAAAACAATATATGGTATATAAATGTTGTCTCATGGTTTCTCAAAAAAATGATGTTCTATTCCTATGAATGAATGACAAGGGAGCATTACTCAACCGTGTAGCTAACATGCTACTAACATTTGAAATTTTTGAAAATTGTATCTTGAAATGTATAAAGTATATTTTAAATAAGTTTTCAGTGCATACTGTTATGGATGTGTTTAATCAAACTTGAGTGGTCCAAACTTAAACCCGGTTTATAGTCCTGCGTAAAATCTACATGGATGTACTGCACAGCTCCCCGACACACCTGGGAGCCAATCAGAAAGCGCGCGGTGCTTGCTGTGTCATGTACATGCTGTGTACGTACCGTGGACGTGCCATGGATGTGCCGTGCACGTACACCTCGGCCAAAAAGTTACTACGTGTTGAATTTCTGGCGAACACAAGGGCAGTGATTGTTTGATCCTCAAAGATTATATGGGCAACTGATTAAAAACTCGGAACAGCTAAAGTATGACACAGGCTGCATATGAGTCTGGAGTGATTGTTTATTGTCACAGTAAATAAAAAGCTAATAATTTATGCAAATGAATGGTTTGGATTCCCACAATGCACCTGATTAGCTCTGCAGAAGCTCATGTGGTTCAGGTCTGCGAGCTGAACCACACAACTTTAAACGTAAATATCTCAGAACTACCCAGAACACAGATACAACCCTGTAATTCTAAGCAGTCTGTCTTCAGTTATATTAAATCCTTGTCTATTTACCCGACACGTGCGGGCTTGTGTAAAGGATAAATCCCTTCCAGCCTGTGAGATATAACACAGATAATATAAAATGCAGCCGAAATGATACCACACCATTACACTGTTATAGATTTGTACCTGTAGTGTGAAACCATCAATGGTCTTCTAATGATATGATGATAGAGCCCGGACATAGTTCCATTAATTCATCATTCTATATTCTCCTGCGCAGCTTCCACAGGCCCTGCTAATACAGACATCATCTCCTGTCCCACGCGCGTAATAAAAGCCCTGTCACAGCCACCGCGTTATTAATTAGCACTTCTCAGAGGTGAAATTCAATCAATTGCTGGGGCCTCTGATAGCTTTTAGCAGGTTATGCAAATCGAGTGTGACCAAGCCCTGGTGCAGAGTCGCCGTACTAGCGCCCACATTCATTAGCTTAACATTGGGTCCCAGATAGCATCGGGGAGACGGAGTTAAGGGGTGGAAGGAGACATGGGGGCACAGCGCTCATTAAATTAGTATTAGACATATGGCATAAGGAGCAGAGAGGGTGACAGACCCGGCAATGACTCACCTGAGGAGCAGCACTCAGACGTATGAGATCATAGTGAAATAAAGAAGAGCGAAGATACAGGATACACCTTACACGTGCCATTAAAATTAGCATTAGCACTGCAATTAGCTAATTTTCATGTAAACCAATATTTGTTAAATCAGCTGTGTGGTTATGTAAATGGTTTAAATGTCCGCTACACTTAATAATATAAAATGTGTGGATGTGAACAGCAAATGGTTCCAAAATCTCTCCAAGGATCCCATGCATTTTTCATGTCACCGTAAAAAGACGATGTCTGTGGCAAAGCTAACGGCGCTGGACGCTAATTGATCTGCGCCTTTAATGTGCACGGAACAAGGGAGAGCCTGGTCGCGCCTCAGAAGTGTCATCTCAGCCTTTTCCCGCTAATGCAGTCATAAATCCTGAGGCCGGCGCCCCCTCAGTCAGATGTTTTCATTACTACCATATCAGTTTTATTGAAATTACTGACATCTGCATGTTTCAATAATTGTCGGACCTGCAAAGCTGTTGTAGCAATTTGAAAGGGGGAGGCATCCGGGATCAATGTTGTGTTCTCGAGGGAGCAGAGAGTGAATGTGCTATCGGAAAAGGCCCTGATAGATCGTGTGGTTACCCCGTGACGAAGACAAACACTTTAATCCGCTGTAAATGGAAGGCGCACTGTGAGATTGTTTTATACAGACATGTAAATTGCGTTGTCAAAATCAGTCATCTTCTTGGTATGGGGCTTACCGGGAGCCACTTTAGAATGGGAAAGACAAACGCTTATCTGGCTCTACAAACCCTGGGGGAGGCACATAACCACCTGGAGCTAGCACTCTGTTTGGGAGCACAAACCAGCATCAAATGAGCCCCTGCACAAATACCTGCTGAATAAGGGCTTTGGGATTTATCAAAGCTGAAAACTATGACACAAATTGTACAGGCAGCGGCTGCACTGTAGCTTCTTATCATTTCAGTGTAATGGGACGCTGCTGCAGTGCAAACAGCATTGGGCCTAATAGAACATACAGGCTACAACAGCACGGTAATGCATGTGTTCCTCCCGTTTGAATTATCTATGCTCTATCTATGCATAATGCATTCTGGGATGGCTCCCATTATTATGGCGTAGCCTGGCAAATGAAATATCCCTAGAGTTTTCCCTGTGACACGGTCCACTAAATCAATGCAGCACTTTGATAAAGCTGTGTGTCCAGATAATAAGTCAGCAATAACTACTTGCAATCATTTCATTAGGTACAGTATGGATGATACAGTTAGGGAAATGAGAAAAAGAGGGTACACTCTAAAGCTCAAAGTATTGGCTTTATGAACCTATTGTTATGATCTGTGTGGCTTAACAAAGACTTCTGAGAAACCAAGCATTGTTTCTATCCAATTTACTATGCTACTGGAAATAACCTGTGCCCTAAGAATGACAAAATGACATGTGTCCTATTAAAAACCCATAATAGTTTGCTATAAATCATAGGATATCAAAGTATAAGTAGCCTTGAGATTAAATTTAGAAAGATGTGGCCCATGAACTACATAAAACTATAACAAATGCTAGAATTCAGAAGTTCTACAATGAAGTATCTTGTTTCGGTTACAGCTCCACCACTGGTTCATCATGCACACTACAGTTGTCAGCGCCCTTTGATAAATCCATGCAAATTCTGATTAGTTTGTGAACATACGGCCGTACTTTGCTTAAGCGCCTGTGTTTTTGTATGATGCATATGTGTGGGAGAGTGCTGTGACTGGGACTCGCCTGATGAGGCTTTAGTATATCTGTCAGGCCCGGTTTGGGAGCGGAGGAGTAGGCGTGCAGAAGCCACTGGCCATACATCTCTATTACACTGGACGGTCACCGCAGTGGCCAGCTGTTTATTCTCATTAGCTCTCATGGTGGCTGTCCAAACCTGCTCCCGACAGCCCCAGCACAAAGCCAAGTCCTCTGCTCCACTTACCAACGCTCTCATTCAAAAAGCCACAGTCACACTTTTTAGTAAAACGCGCACTGAAAAACAACAATAGGTTTGGACACAGAGAAAGTATGCACCAAAATCAATATTGACGATTGATTGTACCTTACAGCTGGTCAATACATCCTCCTATAGCGTATCAGAGTGTGTCCTGCCTCCTGTATAATGGTAGGTTTTGAACATACTATTGCTTTTCTACATAAAAAGCTTGTTGCTGACCGAAACGGTGAAGGAGGAGAATTAGTGGACTATCGCAGTGTGGGATATGAGAGGAGAGGCTGCTTTTTCATGGCGGCGCTCAGACAGGGCTGCAGTGAGAAAAGCTAATGGCTATGATTAATGACAAAGGGCCAGAGGAGAGCCGGGACACAGGCGCTACATATATCATCCTCTCCCATCAGTCTGTGCACCTCCCAGGACCCTCTCGGCAGAGCGGGGGGGTGAGGGAGGGAGGGAGGGAGGGGGGAGACAGTTATCTACTCCGCAGCCCCTTCCATGCACCAATTGCTTCTCTCTTTCTTCTCGCTGGAAAGTGGGAAAAAACAAGTGACAAAGAGGTGATAAGGTGAACAAGAAAATGGCGTGTAAAATAACTGGGAGATATTCCGTGAGAGAGGGGGAAGAAGGAAGGGGTGGGTGTTTCGTGATCGTCCCTGATTTCAGGCAACTTGACTCTTCGCATGCCGAGGCCACATTTCCAAGGTCTTATCTGCCATATGGTCGGCCCTGTTTAGATGATTTATTGGGTGAGGAAAAGCGCACTGATAAATTTTACTGCGTTTCCCTGCATAGGCAACCCGCGGTGTCAATAACAAAACTCAGGCTTAGTCTTTAATGAAAACTTGAAGCACCGAACGGGTTACAATCTATTTATGAGTCGTCTCATCTTACATTCTTTCTCACGCACTTGACCAAAAGGTTAGATTTGGAGAAAGGGATCATATGAGGGCTGCACAGTATATCGCAAAAATATCAATACCGCAATAATGGCTAGTCAAAAGTATTGAAAATTAGATATTGAAACTAGATACCCATTTAAGCAAGTATCAATACGGCAAAAAGAATCACATTAACATGAGAAAATTTGAGCTTTCCTGAACAGTTTTCGTGTCATTTTGGGCTTAATCAGAATGAATGTAAAGAAAGTACTATTATTTTGTACATGGAAATTACACTATATTACTAAAAATGAGCATTTATTATAATCAGTATCGAGTATTGTACCAAGTGAAATCAAGTTTGAAATTTTAGTATCATGACAAGCTAGTAAAAGAAAAAAATCTGTGAGAGAGCACCCATTAGGGGCCTGAACAATTATGCAAAATATGACTCAGGCACAGTTCACATTTAGTGTAGTTCATAACTGTAAACAATAGCTGTGTTAGTTTCAGTGTAATTAGCTCCTCCCTTCAAAAAGATATAAGTCAGTGTCCACCAGCCATCTGACCAGAACTGAAGAAGCACCTTGGATGAGCAGTGAAAAATCTTCACTCTACAACTTTTGTCCACTTGAGAGAATTGAATTTTTCTTTTGCTATGGATCATACCTGGAGGGATGAGGTATGATCATCTGATGATGAGGGTTTACATAGACAATACTGGCTAGTGCATTAACTGTTACAGCAAACTTCTCCATTGGATCTACTGTTTTTTTTATTTTTATGTTTTTTTTATAAATAAAATGTTTAAAAAAGCAGATTTTATTCATGATTTTGCCAGTTTTGCCTTGTATTGGTCTTATATGTTTTTTCATTTTGTTTTGATTCAGCTGAACTTATGTCAAAAAATACATTAAAATGGAGCAATAATATCATAGTCACAAGACAAAACATAGTTATTTAATACATCACATCTTTTTTCCATATTGGGCAGCCCTAGATCATATCCACATGTCATCGGCCCTCCAGCACCCTGCATTTAACATAGCGCGGGTGTACTTGTGCTTAATTGAGGCGTTCAGCTGTTTACAACTCACACAAAAGCAGCAAGGGTTTATTTATGGCCAATTATACACTAGTGTTTTGAGTGAAGGAGCCCCATTATGCATTCTGGCCCTTTTGATTCTAATTAGTCACTGCGTTGGGGTTTTGGTTTCACATGCCTGATTTACAGGGTCTAGGCAGTGGGGGTGGGAATTAATTTTCTTTAACCAACATATGCCCCTTACTAAATGAAGACAAGCACACTGCAGAAGAGTAACTACTGTAGACTCCCCTTTACCTTTGCTTTATATGAACCCAATACAGACTTCAGCTAGAGCAATGGTATATATAATCTGCAGTTCTTTGATTACAGCCCTGCAGAATCTAAGTCATAAATCTATAGTTGTTAGCTTATAGTGATGTCATTTCATCTCAGTCCCTCAAATGCTGCTTCAACAAAGCTAAACCCCAGTGAGTTATAGGTGACTTATAAAAATGACTAATGCTAAATGCCAGAGGTGAAGACTTTGTTGTGTGCCTTGCAAATGGGTGACGTGTTAGCTATTCATTAGAGAAACGGCTTGCTAAACGTGTGCCAACCACTTCCTAACAATGTCACGTTAATTTGCAACTAAAAGAAAATCCAGAGCACCTCATAGATGTCATTTGCAAACCAAAGCTGCCCCTTTGAAGTACAAATCTCCTACATTTAACAAGGTAGAGCTCAGAGGTCAAAGAGGATGAAAGGACTCATTCACAGAATGTGAGACAGTATTGGTACATTAGAACAGGCACATAGTAAAACAGTGACTCAGAGGTAAGGCAACGGAACATAAAACCATAACTACAGTATAATTACTAAGAAAAGAACACAATAAAAACAACTGATGCGTACCATGTAATGCCTGTTCTTGTGTTTTATGATCAATGAATAACTAGCACTGTTCTACTTTGTTCCCTCTTAAAGCTTTTTGACTTATTTATGGGGACTGTGTAGCAATTAATATTGCACAGGCTGCATTGTCATTTTTCAAGCCATTTCCCAGGAAATGTTGTACACCCGGTAATGGCCCCTCTAACGCTGTAGCTGTCATGTCCTGGACAGCTGCATTTTTACAAGACAAAGTCGGGCGCGTCAGAGCCTTCTCTCAGTGGACTAACGTGCGACTCAGAGCCACACAATAAACACACACAGAGTTAGGCACAGGCCAAAGCCAGCAGCTGCTAATAGCTGCACACAAATCTTTGATTAATATTTCACCCCTTGTTGCCGTGCAGCTGAGCAAGTGTCACCTTCCAAATAGTGTCCCACAGAACCTTTTCTTTCAGGCCCCGTGTTGCCAGGTGGGATGATAAATCTGTTAGTGAGGTCCCCAAAACCTCATCAGGCTAATTACAACGTGGCCATGCGGCTCTGATGCATGTCCATGTCACTGGCTGTGTGCACACATGTTTAGGCTGAGCTTTGGACAGCAGCCAGGACCGTGCTAAGAGCTGCTGTGGACAAATACACTCCTCATATTTCAAACAAACAAATGATGGGGCAGGATTTAGATCACCTTGTTGTGTCACTGTCACAGACACACCTTTGGTCCCACCTCTGGCTGAAGTCGGTCCCAGGAGAATGCACACACTCTGGGTGTGATACATAACAGAGGCCTGAAGTGTGAGCTCACTGCACTGACACATGGGGGATACACTCCTGTTCAACTCTTGTTCCATTGCCTTTTATTGTTTGTTGTCAGAAATTGGAGAACGGGGACACAATACACCAATCAATATTATACAGAAAATCACTGCAAAATGGCAATTCTAATTTAAAAGTTAGAAATACTTCCTGTGTATATCCAAATAATACAGAAATGTAAAACATTATCAAATACAAGAAATGAGCGACCTTCTTGAATCTTAATTATTCATGACACTGGTTAATACCTGGAGCGCACTTGTGCACTTGATGTCAGTGCTTTTGACAGTGCGCTAATGAAGTGTTATCAATATTAACCTGTTCCTCTTCATCTGTTCCCATCGACTGAATGTGACAACACCAATAATACCATAAAGCCACACACTTGAGGCTATGAGCATATGCATGTCATCCCCCAGTCAGTGTGTACACCTGGGCGCGCACAGCTTCTGTCAGCTCGTCTCTGCTCAGGACACGCCTCACACTGGCTGCAGCACCTGTCTGTTCCATGGCTCTGTAAGCCTGTACAGAGGCAGTACAGAGGCAGTACTGAGCATGTGCTGAAGGCTGGATGGAAAGGTGTATGTCACCTGGGGTCCCACGACAGAGAGGCTGTCAGGCCCATCACTGGCCCAGCAGGCCCGCCAATCACACACACACAGGCCCATGCTGAGACAAGGCCAGGGAACACAAGTAAACAAGACAACAATGCAGCACAGCTTTACACATGCTTGTCACTCTCCTCTGAGATCTGTGAAGCTAAAGTTAAGAGCGCACAATAAACAAAGCCATCAGCGCGTCTGAACACAACTCTGGTGTTCTGTCCTCAGAGGATCACACACATTTAGCTCTGAATGAGGAGGGTACATGCACATGGAGGGGATAGGCGCAGCATGCACGGGCGTGCAGCAGCCGGACCAGGCTTACCACGGCGTGGTGTGTCATTTGGGGTGCACTGTTGCTCAACATCAAGAGAAATCAATGGCGTCTCCACAGGGGCAGAGGGCCTGTGGAATAGAGAAGCTTCTCAGGTCTGTTTGAACTCATTTTCTTTTCTGGGCGGTTGCCCCTCGCTCAGCCCCTCAGGCATCTCCCTCACAGCAGGCCCTGACAGCTTGACACATTGACAGCTGCCGCTGAATGACAACTGATTTGTACAAATTTCAAGCCTTATAAATCTACCTGTCACAACAAGAGCATAAAAGAGCTCGGACCCAGCAGGTAACTCGGAAGTGGAGGGGGAGGAAGAGGAGTCAGCTTCCTCCTCCTCGCCTCCTGACAGTCATGTCTGACAGACAGATGAGGGATGTGCCCAAAGACAGCGTCTGTCCACTCTGTTCTATTTCCACCAGTTCATAGCTCCACTCTACACACCATCAAACAGGGCGTGTTTCTATTGTATGTAGGTGATCAGCTGTTAGCCGACTCTTTGTGTTATCCAATAATGCGCTTCCTTCTGCCTTCTTTCATCAGCTGTTTTGGCAGACCTATAGTGAGCCAATCGCAGAGCAGTCATAAATCTTTTTGGGGAGGATATCTTATAGCCAGATATAAACTATGAGAGACGGGGGCTGAGAAAATCAATACCAGTGACAAACCGAAAGCCTTTATGCTCCTAAATGAGCTGTACTGCATCCTTCCTTGCCATAAACAGCAGGTCACCAATCTCTTAGTAACATAACCTGTGTGATATAAAAGTGCACTGCATGTTCCCCACATTAACCATTGTCTAAATGCCAAAAGAGAGGAGTAAGTGCCGTGTAAAATACTGCTAGCCTTGTAATGGGCCTTGTATCCAGCAGGCAATTCATTAACACACAAACAAAGTGCCTCTTTCATTGGATCTAGGTCTCCTATTATGAGACAGTGACAGTCAGATCAGGTGATAGGAGCAAAACATTACAGAGTCTAGTTTACACATCATGCTAGATTTGTCTTTATACGAAAGGAGTCCTAGCGCTCAACCAAATGTGACTATAATATTCTTTTTGTTCTCTCAATTACAATATCCAAATCAGCCTTTTAACAATTTCCTTATTATAGACATCTTCAAATTAAAACAACAATTCCAATATTATAAGCGTAGTCTCGGCACATTTTCACACACAGAATTTTTTTTATTTTTATTTTAATGTTACCAGGATAAATATAGTTTAAACTAATACTATACAATACAAAGATGCTGCATTCTTGTGCATGCGGTGAGGTTAAATATGTAAAAGACGCATAATGCTCTGGAATAAGCAGTTAAAGCCAATTACCATTCACTGACAATACAACGATCCCTCTCCTAAACTGAGAGCTTTATTCCCTCAATGCCCCCTAATGCTTTCCCATTTGCCAGTAAGCAAAACAGTCTAATCCTCCATTTGTGTGTGTTCATCCCTGTCCTAAATGTGCCCTTCCACACTCTCACTCCCTTTGAGCCCTTCCCTTCATAGTGCCACGGAGCATGCTGTTTGATTAAGACTTTAGCCCACTGCTTTAGCCCCGTACGGGACCCCAGCTAGGCCAAAAAGCATGAGTTAAGCTAAAGGATTATGAATGCCACTCCCTTCTAAGCAGTCAAACTGTCACAGTGATCAAAGGGCTACCCAGCTGACCCTCCATCATCAGAGGCAGGTGTCCTCCGCTACACTACACATACATATAGTGCACAGAGCTGCCCTTTGAATGTGATCTGTTTGGACAGCACATCATCACACTGTGGTCAGTCAGTATGTCTGCATGCAGGTTGGAGTGTCAAGATTATTAACTGATAACTATGTGAGTATTCAGGTCACAAAATAACTGTGGAAACTATTACTACTACTATTACTATTGTTATTTTATGTTTTGCATGTCTTCAATTTAACATCTGAGTAAAAAAAAAAAACTTCCAAAAGATCCCTGGGAGTGTCCCGGATTCCATTTCAAGATTCCATTTCACATTACCATACATAATGATTAGAGCGGCTATCAAACACATATAATTTGCCTCATACACAAACTGTCTACAGGGGAATACAATGACTCTGACAGCTGTTATTTACCCAAAACAAAAGTGTGATACAGCAACTGCCAGATGTTGTTTAGTGCGATCCCAGCCGACAACAACAGTCCTGTTATGTCTCCATAATTTGGGAACACTGGCATGACAAGCATTACTGTTGTGAATAAGTGAACAGAGTATACACTCTGTGCTAGAAGTCCAAAATGGTGGCTCCAAATGTATGCAAAAACAGTGCTCAAATCTGATGAGCCATGAAAGCAAAAAAGCAAACAAATATAAATCATACTTCAGTTCAAAATGAAATAGCAAAAGGACAATATTGGCATAAAGGAATATGTGTATATTTTTTGCATTCTCACAATAATAATATTCAGATGAATTATTTTTTGCAAACCGGAAAAAAATTGCTTAAACATACCTGTAAATGTTTTACCTAATTTACCTATTTTAAAGGCGTTGTACCTGATTTTTACTGTCTTAAAACATGAACAATTAGTTAATTTTAAACTGTTTGCAGTGGTCCAAAGCATTCCTAGCATCTTTTCACAACTTTCAGACCAGTGCGGAGCAAACAAACATTAGTATGCTAATGCCGCACTTCCTGTTTCACAGAGAGTAAAACGCTCTATAATGAGGTCTTATTTTCACCCTAAGAACTGCTTAGTAAAATAAAAATTCAAATCTGTCAACTGGACAAAATGTTGTTTGAGTTTACTCAAACAACATTTTGTCCAGTTGACTGAAAACAGACTGGACTTAATTCCAAGAAAAAATCAAGTAGAGGCCCTTTTGTGCATACTATCAAAACAACAGTTTCAATATTATCTTGTAGTTGATATATAAGCCACCATATTCTAAAAAACTATTAGAACCAACAAAATGATACTGAGATAGACAGGCTTTCCAGTGGTCTAACAATGATGACTATGGCTAATGGCGCTAAATGCTAATCCTTATGCTATCTGAACTCATGTGGCCTTGGGTCTGCAGGTTGACTGTAGTTCAGCTGAGGGTCTTGTGATCAGGCAGTGGGCAAGGCCTGTGTAGGGGGCGGGGACAGTGCGGAATGACGGATGGGCCGGAGGGCTGAATGTTAAAGCCATAAATCCCCCCTCAGCATGACAAGGTGTTCCTTATAAAGTTTATATTTACATGTTCACATCTATGTTTAGGGGGTTTAAAGCAGCGTGACAGAACAGTGGAGAGGACAGGGAGTTTGCAAAAGGTTGTTCTCTCAGCCATCAATGTTATTCACTAGTTACTCGAAAGATCTCATATTAATTGTTTTTGTGTCTTTTATCCCACCCTGAATCTTTATACAAAACTTATACAGGCTAGTGCTATTTGTCACATAATTTCATTTGGTTTATTCTCATTCCCACACCCAAACATCACACATTTACTCCACTGTAATTAGCAGCAGCGAGAATCTAAGTTGCCAAGATGCTAAACACTAACACCTTGCCACCCCAGCAGGCTTACTGCTTTTCTCTCCTCTCTTGTGTTTGCTTGTGAAAAGCGAGATAAATAAATAACTAAAGGCTACATCCTGCCATTTGACTTTCCTGCAGCCCCCTTCCACTGCTCTTTTTGATGTAGGCGCCTGTAGAGAAACCTTGTTTGGACAGCCATGGGGTGGAGCTGCCAGGCTTATAAGTCTGCCACAGAACACAGGCGCACACAGGGCAGCCCGCAGGGGTCCTCTCATCGGCCGAGGGAGGGGGATCTACCACCTTAGTGGGTGAGAAAGGCACAGTATTATTACACCCCATCAAGGAAACTCCAGCTGACAATAAATCCCTGAGTGCTTTACAGAGCAGACAGTGAACATGGAAGAGTGCCACAGAGAGCGGGCGGGGGGAGGAGAGGGGGGAGAGGGGGCTATGCCTCCAAAGGCCATAAAACCTTCAGGCTGTCATTCAAACAGAAGAACCATGGCAACAGACAATGTTTGGAAATACCACTTTTTAAAAGAAAAAATCCACACATATCACTCCTTATTATAGATAATAAAAGTCTGATTTTATGATGCAATTATAAATAAATCAAATCGACTGGGTCCATCTGCTGTTCAAGAGATATGGTAATACTCGTGTCATAAATGTATGCTGTCATGCCCACACAGCACTTTAAATTGCATGTCTTGAACTTATATAAAATACAGTATGACCGTGGAAAACAATGTAGTTGGATGTTTATTGCAGGCAAAACCATTACTTTAGTGTCCTGTCAGAAAAATCAGCCCTCAGCTAAAAGAAAAATACACATCTACAATAATGTCTGATGATTCGGGGCTAGTTCTGCGGTGGAGACAGTGCTGTATGGCCTTGTGTGAGAAAACAGGGAACATGCCTAAGTTATTACTGCAGGAAGGCAATCTGTCAAAGCCAGGCTGTTCTGGCATAGCCAATACCACTGGTGAGATCAGAGAGTCAGATTCTGCTTGCAATTACTGCTAAAGGACCTTGGATGCAGGCAGCCTGCTATCAATTATTTCCCTGGCCCTAGACACTTTGAGCTGTCAAAGCCCTACTGTCTTGTGTTTTGTAACAGAGGGCTCTGAGGCTCCAAGGAAGCCCAGTCTGTGTGACAGCACGGCCAGATAGTTTGTGTCATTAAGTGGCGCTATTATGGATTCACAGAGAGCTTCACAGTATGTTTTTCTCCCACCACTCGCGCTTTTGCCACAGTGTAGGCACAGAGCTGGTGGCCTGTGATGGGGATTAACAGTAATATAAAAGAGACACAAGAGCAGTGTTCTCCCTGACAGCTCGGACCAGGACATTATGGGAGGCTCTGCTCTAAAAGTCTGATCTCTGCTACAGGATTCATTTAGCTGCTGTTTAAACAAGGCAGTGAGGCAGACCCCACTTGCAAAGCAAAGACTCAATTGTATTAATGAGCCAAAGATACTACTAGAAGTTTGCATTTGCCCAAATAATCCATTTTGAGCCAGACTGCACTGCTGACCTTTGCCTCCTTGTGGAAAATGACAGGCAGGAATAGATTAATCATTTTTCCAGAGAGTGACATTATTTTGGCTCATTCAACCAGAGATGTCCCCGAGGGCAAGACCCCAGATCACCCTGGGCTAAGCTTTGGACCAACACACACACAAGCTTCTGCCAAGTACCAGTGCCTTATAAGTGAAAATCACATTCTTATGGTAAGATAATGTGCTTTAGAGATAGCTAGAGAGGTATAAGCTCAGTGTGGACTGGGAAACGGCATTTTTATTTATTAAATGTTTTTATTGATAAGGCAATATCCAAATCTATTTTATTTATATAGTACATTTTATTTAAAAAAAAAAGTTTCCAAAATGCTGCACAGAAAACAATAAAAAACAACAACAAGAATGCGTTAGGAAAATAACTTTGGAACCCCGCAAACAGTTTAAAATGAACTACAGTTTTAAAACCATGTTGCTTTTGGAACAAAACTTTAACCCCCACCCCATAGGGTCAGCCACAGAGAAGGCCCAGTTCCCCTTAAGTCTCATCTTTGGCACCACAACCTGGTGTTGGCTCTCAGACCTTAAATACTAAACTGACCCATAAAATAAAGTCATTAAGGCCGCTCTTCTATCTTTAAAAGGACTTCTGAGGGTTCATTCGAGGCGGAGGTTGCAGGTGCTGTGCTAACTGTCGGGGGGTGAGGGTCTAGGCAAGACGGGACTTTAGAGAGTGTCCTCAGATATGTCCCAGAGACCAGGGTTCGTGGGATGACAAGGTTACTGTCAGAAAAGGAGGTCAAGGTCAGCTGCCATCATCGGAGCAGCATTATCTCCTCAGACAGTAATGCTCTGCAGCTTCGTCCTTGGACAGAAATATGGAGCAAACAGAGGCTGTGGCCACTTAAGGCGGTTTAGGGCTGCTCCTAGAGTGATGGATTTTGTAAATGTTAATGAGTGACACAAATGTACAGTACAAGCAAGAAGAAAGACTTAATATAGTTTACTATGAACTACCTAATTAAGTCTTTGTTCAAGCTTGATTAAGAATACTTAAGCTGCCAACTTTATATATTTTAGACGCACCAAAACAAAAAAAATCGCGAAAGGTGCAACAACTAGGAATGTCAACGTTATTCTGCTATTGATAATCATCATTATTCAGGTCAGAATATAATCAAAAGAACTAAAATTTTAAAGAAAATTATTCTAATCAACACTCCAAAAAGTAAACCTAAATGTAAAGTACCATATTTTCCGGACTATAAGGCGTACTTATTTTCATAGTTTGACCGTGGGTGCAACTTATACTCAAATGCGACTTATATGTGAAATTATTAAAATTTATAATTTCACATCTTGCCTCACTCGCGCGAGGGCGCTCTAGGCTTGTGTACCAGTATGACAGCCATGCGGAAGCGGAAACGGAGCTTCATCTACTTCCGGAGCAGCGCTTCATCTACTTTTAGAGCAGGCGGAGTTGTTCAGAAGTGACACGGAGGATGAAGAATTCAGTGGATTTAATGATTTGGAGTGAAATCGAGAGTAAACTTGTTAGCTTGTTTTTTATACTTTAGTTATCTGATTAACTGTTAATATCTTACGTCGAGAGTAACTTGTTAGCTTGTTTTTTATACTTTAGTTATCTGATTAACTGTTAATATCTTACGTTAACATCCCAGACACGTATTCAGTTCGCTGTCTATGCTTCATGTAGCTGAATAAATGCATTTTTCCGCTGGTGCGACTTATACTCCAGAGCAACGTATAGTCTGGAAAATATGGTAGTTTTTGTCTGGCTGTTTTTGTCAAATGTACTTACTTTCAAATTCATAACCAAAAAATCTGACAATGTGACATCCCTATGCACATCTTCTGTTCAAACTTCACAAAATTGCAAAGCACACCAAAATAATAGTTCCGTTTTTAGGCTTTTGCTCAAACTAACACTCGGAATGACCTAAATAAATTCTTTATTCTTTACCAGAGTTGACGATTACTTTTTCAATAACCCAATAGGAATGATTAGGTAACAACAGGGATGTCACTCAAACTCTGGTCTATTCACACAATCTAACAACTGATTTTTGACACCCACAGAACCAGGTGAGAGGAATCATCCTGCCTCTATAGAATTAGTTTTGGAGGCAAATTGAAAATGAGCTTTAAAGTCGCAGTGTTGCTTATCTCTCTATTCTTCCATGAGTTCAGTCATGCACGGAGAGGGTGCTCAGGACTTTCCTAATACACTCAATGAGACTGGGAGGCACTCACTTTGTCAGAGCCTTTGTTGGAGGTTTACAGCTTAAACCCGTTGGCCTATACACCGGTGACCCCCTTTTCCCCCGCTGCAAGTTTCTCCCAACATCAAACCTGGGATTATCTTTAGATTTCCTTTTAGGTAAAAAAGAAGTGCTTAAGTCCACAGCTGTGAGCCCTGACAGACAAAGGGAAGGAGGAGAGACAAGTCAGTGTGTCTTATGACTGGGTTATTGCCTGTGTCAGAACCTTTCTCTCCACATGCTAATTAGCAATAACTCTGTGCACCACCTCCGCACGGCCACACCCCTTTTCAGCCATGTTACTTCCTGCTGCCCCCTCCCCTCTCCTCTCACTCCAGGCTGTCCGTCTCTGAGGGGAAGCCAGCTCTGTCACATCAAGCTCAAAGCCTATTAGCATGCTAATCCACAATAAAAGCTCATGATCTCTGTGGCGATATTTGTCACTTCCTCCAGGTCCAATCACACAAAAGGATGTGCTGCTATACACACACACAACATACATAAAACTGTTAACTTTGTGTTCCATATGATATATGGAATGGAATGCTGCTTATTACAACAGAATTCAGTTTTACTAACAATAATAAGTATTATAAATAGATAATAAATGGGTTGATATAGATTTAATGAGCCGATGTCCGATATTTGTCTCGCTGTTCTGGTCAATAATTGATATTTGCAATACCAATATTACGCTTTTAAAATCTATAGTACAGACCAAATTTATTTTAAGTTCTAGTGAAGCACAACAGCGGTGCCAAATATCGGTTCAATTTCCAATATCGATACCAATATCTGGGGAAACTCTCTGATATCACCGATATTGCCGATAACCGATATACCATTTCTAATATAAATTTTGATTAATCAATAATTGTGACTATTTAGGTCGCAACATAACCATAAGAACTAAAACATAACATTGTAATTGTAAAGTTATTGTAAATTGAAAAGTAAGTTTATCTGGCTGTTTATGTCATATTAACTTTATCATTGAAAAAGTTGGATTTCATAGAAGCAGGTCACATATATACTTGAGGAACAGTAACAAGACAATGAATGAATAATCATAAAATCATGATGTTTCTTCTCACACTTAAGAATCAACAGCATTTGAAATGTATTCAGTGAAATGTGTTAAGAGGCCCACATGTCAGTGCATAACAGGTTAGGTCGCGTTATACAGTCCAGTCTGCTCATCCTGGACAAGGCATGTTATACATTCAAATGCATCATCTATTTAGAGCTGCACTGACAAAGACGATGAGATCTAATGCAGTCCGTCCAGTGGTCAGCGGTTTAAAGGGACTTCTCCCGTTTCACCAAGAGTGCCGTGCATGCCTCGCACACGAGGAGATCAGGGAACATGGCTGCCGCGGTTCGCCTGCCACCATCAATCAGCCTCCAAATGGCTTCTCTGACACTACCACCGCTCATTTTGCAGACTTGCCCTGTGCGGACACCATCTTAAAAAGAGCAGCACTGAGAAAAAAGTGGAGGGCGGGTTTTGAAGAACAGTGGAGGAAAGAAGGGATAGAATCTACACCAACAACTATGGCAACAAAGTGAAGAGCTGAGCAGATGGTGAGGACAATACACACTTCACAATAATCAGATGATAGTTTTCCAATCCATCAGAAATTAGTAAATGCCTTGGTGTTTTGCATCAGTTTATACTGAAATGTCAACTCAATTCTGAAACAAATACAAAAATATCTCTTGATGTGGCTCTGTTTTTGTGGCTGTGCCCACTGGGAGCTATCTGTATCTAATTATAAAGAGCATTATCCTCAAAGAATCAGGAAGTGCGCTGTATTTCTATATTCTCTTGTTGTAGACTATATATCACCCACCTCTAAGCCCAGGTGTTCAAGTCAATATGGTGTATTTAAAATGTCTGACACTCTCCCCCCTTTGCCTTCCCTGCCCTTCCTACAACCATCCATATCTCTCCTCCTCCTCCCCACTCAGCCCCTCCCTCCCCTTCCGTGAGCACAGGCCAGAGTCAAATTTACAACAACTGTCAAAGTCGGGGATGACAGATAAATTAATCTTCTCTTCATGAGTTTACATCGCAGGCATCTGGGCTGCTGATCTGGCCCCTAACAAGCGCGGGGTCTCGGCGAGCTGTCTTTTAAAGCTGATGTTTTCATGGCCAGAGATGAATTACCCTGTCACGCGGATCTATTTATACAGCAGTTAGAGGGCGGGGCGCTGGATGCAGGACAGCGTGATTTCATGGGTTAAGGTCCCCTTGAAGCATCTGTTAAATCTGCTTCTGTCATACACGCGTCAGCACCACCGCCATTTTGGAAAGGAGCTTGATTTTGTATTTTCTATTACTTTTTTCTCTCACTGGAGTATAATGTGCTCTCTCTACATTAGGTGTGGGTGGTATGCCAAAAAGTCTAGATCACCATTTTGATTTTATCATGCAGTAACTATCTTTTTATCTGCCATTAAGAAGTACCTCAAGACATCTGCTGCTTCTAAGACTTTACCCTTCACTGTGATTGGTTGAATCCAGCTGTCACTCACTCAGAGCCTTACAGAGACTAATAGGAGGAGTAGGCGGTTAAAAATTTCTGTGTTTGAGCATAGAGCTGCATTAAAAAGAAAAAAAAAAATCAGCGAATCACGATATGATGATCTGATCAAAGCAGTAGATGGCCTCATGATCCGATTACAAATGGACTTTTTATCACCATATCGCCCTTTCCTGTTGTCGTGATACTAAAATTTCAAACTTGATTTTGATACTAAAGAATTGACTCAAAACCGATTACGATACCTCAATTAAAATAAAAAAAAAAAAAGCTACTTTTTTAGTTATGGAATGTAATTTTCAACACAAAGTAATAGTACTTTTTATGTTACCATGAGTTCTTATTCTTACACTTCTTGTGATAAAGTTCTAATGCATATTTTCAGGAAAGCTAGCATTTTGTGCTGTTAATGTGATTTTTTGCAGTATCGATACCTGCTCAAATGAGTATCAAATTTCAATATTAGTTTTAGTATCAATTAGTATCTGATTTTCGATACTTTTAACAATACTAACTCCAAATGACTGATGACTACATTGAGCCAAACTTCTCTTTTGATACTGGCTCTGTTTGAGTGAGTACAGCGCTGGCAGAGCAAATGTAAATGTGCATTTATCTTGCCAAAGTCAAGAGTGCAGATGGAGTAAACGCAGTGGACTTTTGGATCATGGCTCCATTATCCTGCTCAAACAAACCCTGGGTCTGTGAATGGGAATGAGTCACACACTTTACATGGGGCCAAGCTGACAGACAGGTATATTTGAACAAGGAACCAGAGTTTTTCATTTATTACTCACATTAATGGAAAGACTGCTCTAGTCCTTGTTGTGAAACCCAATCACTTCACCAACAAAGAAAGACTTAACCATTATTTTTGTAGGCTTGTATGGAGTGTTTTCTGTTTGAGAGAAGAACTCCTAAATATGCAGGATTTGTGTATTAAACATATGTGAATGAAATGATGAGGAAACAACATTATAACAGAGCCTTTAAAGGTTTATTTATGCCAGGGTTCCTCTATGTTTATTCAAAAGGCCCATTGGTTGTACTCCCTCATTGATAAATAAGTGGATGGTGTCAACCAATTTTTTTTTATCAGTTGATTGATTATTTATTGGAATTACAAGGCTTTATCTGCACAACAGCAGAGAGGAGAATGCGAGGAGTGAGTTGGCTGGAGTTTTGGGAGTGACTGAACAGTTTAATCTGTCTTTTCACTTTTGAGATGCTGTTTATTACTACTTTGCTGTATACATAGTTGTTTTTGTGCAGAGATCCTAATAAAATTGAGAGCTTTTGCCAGTGCCATGCCCCCTTTTAGTTGATCAATCATTGGACAGGGCATGTCCTTAGTTAACCAAGAATTTCTTTAGTCGGCTACAGCTCTAATTAATACAGAATAATCCAGTTCTAACTTTGATTCTATCTTTCTGTTAGAAAAAAGCGTGCTATGTTAGTTTGACAGCATGTATGTGTGAGTGGTTTCTAGAGTTAGACTTGTGTCAGTGCTCAGTCTGATAGGCCTGATGATCTCTCTCTCTCTCTTTCTCTCCCTCCCTCACTCTCTCCAACTCCCGTTCTCTCATTCATCTTAAAATGGATTGCTCTGTCACCTGGACTAACACTTTACTGAGAGCAGCCATCAATAGTTTTTGTCAAAAACTGCAGGCTGTGCCAGACGAGTCATCAATCACCATTTACATAAAACAAAGAGCGCTGTATGAGAGGCAGAGTGAGAGGCAGGTCTGCTCCAGATAAAAGCCTCGCAGGTCCACAGAGACGCTGAGCGCACACAGGCCTACATGTGCTGTCAATCTGAAACCAATAGCAAACATCCAGCACTAAATCAATGGACTGTCGCAAAGGCATTTTGAAACTCTACAGTAAGTTGGAAGTCTAAGAGGACAAGAGTAAAAATGTTTAGATATGTGTTTAAACAAAGTTAAACTAATAAAAAAGATGTAACGTAGCATTATTCCTCTTGCATCTGCACTGTTTCAGCGTCTAACACTGTTTAGACAAGTTCACAAGTCAGAGATATGACTCCAGTCCTGATATGAAACACACGCCTTGGAGGCATGGTTAATGTATGCACATATCCTGACAGCCCAAAGAAAGCAAGTCTTCATTGGATTTATTTAACACAGGAAATATGCTAATGCTCCTTATAATTGTTCCTTCCCAAATCCATATTTTTCAGACTAATACACAAAGATGCCACCAATTCAAAGATAATATATTCAGGAGATAGAGTTTCTTATTTGGGAAATAATGTATTGCGTAAGGACTAAAAGCGGATTCAGAAGAAACTAACAAGATTTGCTCTCACCTAAGGTTTAACTGAGGCACATGTCGTCCATGTGTGCGTGCGTGCTACCTCTACATGCACGCACACATAAAGAATTCAATTTGGGAACCATCATTGGAGCGCAGAGGAGAACTGGAAAGTCATATTGCTATAATGCTGCGATTATCAATCATCCTGACACTTTATTGGCTTTATCACTGTACATACCATTAAAATGATGTCTGGCCCAGATTGTCAGGGGGCAAACATTACACAGGCCAGGATTAAAATGCACATCCAAACACCTTCACTCTGCAGTAGAGATTGCACAGGCCTATAGGCAGTGACTGGGGATGTGCTGTCAGAGCAGACATGGCGTCAACAAGGAGCCGGGCTGACGAGAACAACGATAATGTCACATTCAGGAAATGCACAGCCTTTCCTCAGTTTATCACACGCCCGAGTCAGTCAAGACTCGAAAAGAGTGATAACAAATGAGAGGAAGAAACATCTATTAATCTCCCCTCACACTCCTAATCAGACATCATTGGCCAACTCTGTTCTGCAAAGACACAGTGAGCTGAGCACTCCTGAAGAAGCATACAAGTACTAACACATGGTGCACATTTGGTGGCAGAATCAGTAAGGAAAGCAAATATCCATATTTCAAGGAATCTAGACAGTTACAAGCTTGTTAATGGGCATTTAAGTGCTAGTGCTGCTGCCAAGTTGGCACACAGAGGCATAAAGCACAGAAATGTCTCTGTGGAAACCTTTAATCAACAGCATGTAAGGCAAACACACAACAACTAAGTTTTACAAATCCCTTATTTTAAAAATATATTTTTAAAGTTACAATCAAAAATATCCTTTATGAATTTCTAAATGTGTTGCCTTCAAAGTAAACAAACACAGTGGTACAAACTAAAACTTCCCGTCAGCTACAAACATTACACCTAATATTTGGGTTGTCAGGTTTACATTTTTTTAGCTCAGCACTGAACTACAAAAGTCCCTCCCTGATCAGCCTAATCCCATGTGAAATGAGTAGAAGATAATGAAGTCGTAGTTTGGTAAAGTCATGCTCATGTGCCAGACTCCTAATGAAGTGTCACAGGAGAGGCCCATGTCAGCGGTGTGACTGTGGCAGACAGCAGTCCTTCTGCACTCTCTGAAGCCTGTCACAAAGGGCCTGGGACAGCACTGTTCTCATTAATCTCCCAATACAGAAAATGAATAGGCTCAGTGGGCCCGACATTTTTGTTCTCTCATAAGGCGAAACACAGAGGAGCTCCGAATGAATCTCCACACATTATGAAAGCTATTATCTTCAGCTGCCAGTCTGAGTGAGAGCGAAGAGGGAGCGGGTAATCCAAAACTAATGGGTAGAATGAGAGGTGCAAAGAAGTAGGGGACTGGGTCACGTCACAGCGCCTCTGCCTCTCTGCTTCAATTACTGACAGACACTCCCCAATATGGCACCGGACTGAAAAATGAGAAATATTCACATTTTTGATTGAATGGTATTAACTTCTGACTAGGTAAAAGAAAATTGGAGGTGGCTTCGGTTTTGACAATGTATTAAATCTGACAGAATATTACACTGATCACAAGACACAGACTGTCTGGATTATGGGATGGACAAAATTAAATATTCTTGTTGTGTGTCATGAAAAAAGATTTATTACCAAAAGTAGGTGAACTGACACTTTGGAAATAACTCTTCCAAAACATTACACTCAGAAAATCATTAGTCATTCAGTCAGTTTTTGAATGAGCCGTGTCAAACTCCAGGATGTGATGGCTTTGACAAACAGAGTAGTTTATCTGCAGCCTGTCAAAGGAGACAAGATCCCTTTAAATCCCTCCATCCAACACAGGTCATTACAAGGTCACCGCACTATATGCATGTCCTGGCTATCAGATGACATCACAACATACAGGTCTATAGTATTTACGAAGGAAATAGGCAAAATTACTAATGTTAAAATGCTGATTTGTGTTGTAATATATACTGAGTTCAAGGGTCTAGTGAGTTATACAAATTACATTACCATATAATCAATAGGGACAACTGTTGACCCCCACCTGAGAGCAGTAGGACATAATCCTGAATTCTACAAAATGAGAACCACCAACACACATTTAAACTCAAGCTGGACAAAAACTGCACTTCTTGCCTAAGCCGTTGCCTTTGCCGTATGCATCCTCAACATGCATAAATCCACACTTGCATCAACCTTACCCCACAAGAGCTTTGGTGATACCGGGCCTTTTTTTGGCTTCCAGATATTCTTTTCAATTCTGGGCACCTCAAGCATCCTGCACTGACTCTCCCACTTCAAAACAGCGAGCTCATAAAATAATCAGGAGGTCTGTCTGACATGTGTCCCCGTGCCCTGATGGCATGCCAACACCAAAGACCAACATTGATTTTCTGTAACGCGGGTGCGGATTAGCCCTCTGCAGGGATTAGCTGCCTGTGCAGGGCCTCAGGGTTCGCTATAAAACTAATAATTAATTTAAACAGTCAGCCCTATGGAAGGATATGCTCACTCCACCATCGCAGCATGGGAGGGGTGTGCTGACTGACGGCCTGTCTGGCCTGCCATAAAACAGGGGCTGAGGAAGTGTCTGTCACCAATCTGCGCTACATATATTCAAATATGAGGGTATTTTGAAAGTAACATCCAGCATACATTATAACAAAACTTTGATGAACTTCTTTGTTATTTTTTGACCCATGGGTTTCATGGGAGAGAGATTGTGCTGGGACCAACCCTTTGGACATAGTACCCAGTAAAAATCAGGGAGTACCAAGATCATCAGAGATCCCTCTCATGTGCTCAACACATAGTATGAGCTCTTGCAGTCTGGAGGAGATACAGGGTTCTTTTATGCAAAAATAACAGGTATAAAAACTCATTTGTATGGACTGATTGTGTTTTGTCTTTTGTTATGTCATGTCATGTCTGTATGTTAAGGCTACTGACCCCTGCCCCTGATGAGACATAAATAAACGAACCCTGAAATCTGAATATTAAAGTATGTTCATTAATAATTTGGAATCCATTAATTCAGTATAAAAGAAAACACTACCATTTTACCTTTTTATGTTTTTATCCAAATGTAGTTCTGCTCTTCTCTTAATATCTAAATAGGGACAATACATCATTGCACCATGTGGTTAGTTTTGGCAGTATTTCCATTCTGAAGGGTGGTGCATCTGCATACAATAGAGTTGTGTCTAATTATTTCACATTACAACATGGATATTTGGATCTGATAGTGACACAGGACTCTGACACAACTTGATTTGTGTTTACCAGAATAGAACAATAACAACATCTCATCTTGTTCACTGCAGCGTCCACACAACCCTGCTTCGTCTCTGTGCCAGATGAGGCTGCCATGGGCCGAGAAGGTGCAGGGTTTGTGCAAGTGTTGGCGGGCTTTGATCTGACTGACACTCAAACGGCCCTCAGATCACTGTCTGCAGACCCGGCTGGGCCTCTCCGCCTCTATACACACACTGTGCCCGGGGAGGATAGCCTGCCCTCCTACCATCTCCCACTCCTCTCCTCTCTCCCTTCTTCTTCCTCCTCCTGCTCACTCTCTTCCTCTGCTGTTTGGTATTTTCAAACATCTGAGTGCAGACGTGTAGTGAGCTTTGGAGCACCCAGGGGCCCCGGGATCCAGACAGTGGAGCAAATAAAGCAAACTCCAGCGTGCCCCCAGTACAAACGCGCTCTCACCATTATCACTGGGGAGCTGCTCTTAAACATCACCAAACGCATGGACGGCCAGAGAGCCTCACAACACTTCACTCTGTTGTTCAGATAATCACTAAGGCTAGGCTAACGTGTAACTAGAAATGGACTCGACTGGTGAGGACACCCAGCTATGCAGATACTGTGGTTTCTTATAGTCTTTGAGCTCAAACATGTCAGGAGCATAGACATGAAACACACTGTCACTGTTTCGTATCTCTATATGTCCCTGAGTGCAAAGTGAGGCAACAGCGTGTGATGTGTTACAGCCTGCCGGACCATTAAAACACATTTCCATTCTGATGGATGTCAGATGTAAACTTAAAAACGCTGTGTGTAATTCATTTCTCAACTACAGATCTCAAAACTTTCTCCAAGTGCTTTGCTAACCATACAAGCAAACTTAAAGATGACTATTTATGCTTTTGTTTGCTATGTAGTTATAATCTATGACACTCAAGGATCACCATTTTATATTTTGGACATTTTAAAATGTAATATTGAGCTAAAATTACTTTATTTCAACTTCAGGTTGAAAACTGCGGCGCTGATTTTTGTCTGCCCATTTAAGGTACAGTAAATGTCAGCACAACAAAGCTCGCTCTGCCGGACCATGCAGATGGTCCGTCCGATGGATAGCTATAGTTAGTGAGCAGTGAAAACAGTGGATTTTAAGAGCAAATGTACCTTGATTTCAGGATAAAAAAGATGACACAAACATATATGGATCACTGTAAATACAACATCATGTGATTAAATGACAAAGAAAAACAATTATAACAGGGTTAAAAGCTTTTAAAAGTCGATTTTGCATGTCTTCTTTAAATAAAAAAGGAAGTCCAGAATGACTAAAATCCAAAAGTGATGAAAAGACAAAGGCCCCGTTTCCTGTCCAGACCGGATCAGTTTCACAATGTGAGACAGAGTGAGTGAAAACTGTGAGACGTGAGTATATGTTTATCTCAAATGCAAACAGGAAATGAGATACAAGGGTGAGGAGAATGTGCCACAGCTGTCCAGCCCAGAAGATGGTCTGAGCACTTCAGCCCAGAGCAAAAAGCCAGGCAAACTACAGCTTCCATTTATCACAACTTTGTACATTTTAAAGAAGTGATAGTTGTGATTAAACTTGGCTCATATTACTGAAATACATGATAAATTATGAACTGACCCCACTAGCTTTAAAGTTCCCGAAACAATCTTTGGGCTTGAAGTATCTGTTGATGCCAAAACTATAGTAGAGACTCTCCTAAACAAACTGAAAATGTTAACTGATACAAAAACATTATGAATTTCAGTAGGCTAAATCCACAGAATTGACGCAAAAGTGATTTAAAAGTGGCAATCTATGGTATTCCATGTATATACTAACCCTTTACCAATATCCTGAACCAATAATCGATCCCATATGTTTTTCTGGATCACACTCAATACCAGTATAGACATTAGCGCATCTCTACAATAATACCTGGTCCCCACACATGGATACAAAAACAATTCTAGCGGCCATTATGGAGCAAATGTTTTGACATCTAATGCATTTTAAAAGATTTATTATTTCCCTCATATTATTTATTATTAAGTCCTTAAACCCCAGAGCACAGCTAACTGCAATCATCTCTGAACTCTGGCACCCATACACTGGGATCTGTCTTCACTTTTCACCCTTGGGTCCTTTAGGTGATTGAAAGCCATGAAGCAACCAAAACTGCCTAGACCGTACCAGAGGACGTTCCTTTGTTCCTCTTCCAAAACAGACTCCAAAACCTTTTCTTTTTTTCTATCTGGGACTGCGCCAGGGGAAGTAGAAGTATAGCTGCCCCTCTGCGCGCTTTCTCCTCTAATATGTTCCATGCCTTCCAGTTGCTTACATCATCAATCTGCGAGATGGGTTGAACATAAACACTGCCTGAATTATGGACTAAGAAAGACACAGGTTGTAGCTCAAACATAAGTTGGCGTTCTCGTTGCGTTTTCTCCCGTAAAGCACTCACATGGACAGATTCTAATCGCTGGCGAGGTTCCTAAACGACTTTGCATGTGTTGCTGGTTTCAAAGTCGAGGAGAAGAATCTAAAATGTTCTCCTGTCGTCAGCTTCGAGTAGCAGCCTTGTTATTGACAGCTAAACGCCAGAGCTAATCATCCTCCTTTTAATGTTCACTTAAAAATGCACACCCTCATGTCAAAACCAGAGCACATATTAACTCTCCCCAAATGGTCTACTTACTAAACATGTCACTGATAAATTATACATCTGACTCCTTTCTCTCTCGTATTTACACGGGTTTTCGGCAGAATTTGTGTTTTAGCCGTAAAGTATTTAACAAGTGTTTAAATATGCGCAAGAGTCAACATCATAGCCTTACAGTAAGATGTTTACGCAATATCAAAAGACTTTGATATGCCCATCAAAATGAGTAAGACATACGGGCGGTTTGTTTTTCCATCGCCAAAACAGAAAATGCAGTGTGTCCACTTGGGCCCCATCAGGTCCAATCATAAAGATCCATCACCGGCACTGCACTCTGCTAAAACGCTAAGGAAACATATTGTAGATTTTAAGACCCTTTTTATTCAGCCAGACTGTGTACTAAAACTAATTGGATTTCTGTCAATGGAAAATATATATCCCTGGGACTGCTTTGAACTCAATAGCTTTGACTATCCGACTGTGCATGAGGGAGTGGGACCTCGCCACATGCCAAGCACCGGGGAGGAAAATTAAATCGGTGGTCAACATAAAATATTAAAATAGCAAAGTATTGAATTTTTTGAAAAATTATGTCAGGGCTGCTCATTATGACCGGCAAGGCGGTGAATTAAGCTATACTTAGTGGGTGATAATTGAAATCATAGCTGTAGTCATTACCACTGACAACTTTCTAAATAATACCTCATAAATCCCCACTTTTAAGCGGGTCAGTGCCACAGCTGTTGAAAAATAGAAAGTAGGAAAACAAAATGTCTTTTCCTTTCCTCCCTCACCCCTCTCCTGCCCCTTCTCTTCTCTCTTCTCCTCTCACTCACTTTCTCTGGGAGCCAATAAAATGTCAGCTTTTATTCTCCTCCTCCAACGCGCTGGCTACATGTCAGCAGGACCTTCTAAAGCTTTGCCACTGCCAGCTGAAGGCCTGTAAATCTCTGTGTCAGAGGCACGCCATCCATCTCGGGATATACAATAAAAAATGTGACGCAGTCATAAAAGGAATGGCAACACTGGCCAGTATATATAATGTGAACAAAAGGAACATAAAGATGTTCCATTCCATTCACAAAGCAAGGCCATGAGATGGCCCAGGACAGAGGAAGAGAGCAGACTGAGGAATGTCCCCAGTCCCAACAGATTATTCTTCTCCCAGCACTGAGCTTTTGTTGTGTTTTACACAGATACTAACTTATGGTCCATATTTCAGCCAAGGAGAGGTACTATAAGCTCAAGGTTCACTGAAGGCCTGTCCAGCTGCCTAGAAGTGTTGTCTGTTTTAAACAGTGTTTTACAATTGGGAGATCAGGGTCACAAGCCATAGGGGAGGCACCAGGAAGGGCATCCAGCATGTGTGAAATCTCAACTTAATTTGACAATAAATCTGATCAAAGAGAGATACTTTAGTGTACAAATGGGAAAGAACAGTAAAAATACATCTTGCACAAACTGGATGCATAGAAGGAATTAGAATAGTACTTCACTGTGAAAACATATCCCAGAAAATTGAAGAGGACCAACAAACTATCAACAACCCCCATATGTATTTGATCTTCTCTGTGGTCCTATTCAAGCAAATGAAACTCTGCATCCCTAATGTATTTAAGACAGATGAGGTTAGTCCATACGTCTAAACAAGCCTGATAGATAGGATATGGGATTTCCTAAACATAATGCCTAGACCATTACCAAACACCCACACCCACACACACGCGCGCACACACACACACACACACACACACCTTTGGGCCCAGTTAAGTGATTTGAGGACTTCATAGTGGCAGTGTTTTAGCTTTCCTCTCCTGCTAACTGACACTTTATCTGCATACGGCATCTCAGCAGATTGAACACTTAGGCGAGACAATGACAGGCTCTCTTCCCGTTGTCACTTCTCATTCTGGGCCCAGTCTGAGCGCCTCTTGCTAGGCCCTCCACCCTCACATCAAACACCTCAGCCTACCTCACCGGGGTAGAAAAGGACTACTTGATGTGTGTGACACTCATTTGTCAATTAGCAGGCCCTTTCCTGTGTTGACACGCAGCCACTTGAAAGATAGCGCGGCGCCTGAGACGAATTAAGAAAGACAGATGAGTGAGGTTTGTGCGGCGCAGTAATACTATAATGTTCTTTAGATATGAATATAAAATGACACAGCTGACAGGCCATACAAGGTTTTATTTCATTTCTCGGTGTACCAGGGCTCCCTACTTTGTCTTCTTTGTTCTCTTTTCATCAGACTACTTACATCTCATTTTGACAGCCGGCCGACATTTAGAGCACTTTCGTTTTAAAATGTGAGTTAGCATACTTGATTTGTCATTAAAATGCAAAATGCCTGCCATCACTAACATAGCCCGGGTGCACAGAGACCCTCTCAGATGCTCCATGTCATATGTCTACAGCACATCCACAAATAAAGGTAGCATTACTGCCTAGAATACTAAAGACCAGCAATAGTGTTTTCTTAAATGGTCAACAGGAACTGGGGCTTCAAGAGTAGGGCTGAGAGTCCCATGGTAACTCACAATTTCGAGGGGATACATGGCTTATGACACAGACAGTGACACAAGATAATATACTGTAGCATTCTGTTGTAAGGAAACACACCAAATTTCTTCTGGTTGTTTATTTTCTGAACACAAGGGCTACTGTAGGTTGTAACCCACGCCAAAGAAGAGCAAAACAACAGCAGTCTCAACTCACTCGAGCCAGTCTCCAAAACAGACCAGTAATGGACGAATAGCACCTTCACATCAACTTGTCGGCATAACAACCAAGTGTCATGTACAAAAGCAGTTACAAGAACAACAAAAGGTTTAAACTCTGAGCTAAACACACAATATCAGATCATAACAGTATAAAAAATTAGTCTTATGTACATGTTACAATAAGACTAATAGTTACATTGTATATGTTACAATATTGATTGATTGATTTCGACACACCCCTATAAACAAACAATATTCACACACTCTTGTAACTGAATATATATTTTCATTTAATCTGCCATTGCTAACTGACCTGGCCATGTCTTTTTCTTCTTGCAATATTAATATTTTGTCGCAATATACTTTTATGTCACAAAGATCCCTTGGCTATGCAACGGTACAATTACTTTACCAAAACGCTGTATTGAATCTGAGATAGCTATCACTGTTTCTGAACCGTTCTTGCTGCCCCTCACGTCCATGTGTTGAGCTAACTCTGCGTGTAACAGAGGCCGACATCCTGACACAGAGGGGAACGGTGTCAACAAAGCACTGGGCCCTTCACTACAGCATGTGCACACCTGAACTGAAACAAAGTGGACCGCGCATCACCGTCTCCGCAGCAACCGGGTCCCTGAGAGCCACACTACAGGAGCACACACTGATGAGACAGGCTGACAGTGCAGAGGCGAGCTGGGGCCGTGACAGGCTGCTAGCATCATTTCATCTTGTCATTATGTGCCCAGCCACTCACTGTTATGCCCACACAAACATGGGCCTACAAAAGCATATATCATATACAAGAGCGACAGAAGAGCCAATGCCTTCCTTCTCATTGAGACTTGTTTTCAGGGCGGTGGATACATGTTGTCATGCTAGCTGACAGAGATACGCATATTAGCCACCCTATAACCTGGCCATGTCTTCTTCTTCCAAACAATATCAAAAGCTGTGTGTAGGCTGCACAAGACAGTCCACTCTTTTCTTGTAGATACAGACGTTGGGTGACACTAGAATGAGGTCACGGTGTCAATAAACAAGTTGCACCAAAAAATAAGAATTCCTGGTGGTTGGAGTAAGCATAGTAATAGCAAAGCTAATGTTCACATTAACTAGCACAAATATTGATAGCTTTTTTAAAAATGATAGCTGCTTTTCATTTCTGACTTATGAAAACTGCAACTGCTGTGAATCTTTGACCTATAAGTTGCATTGTTAAGGGGATCAAAGCGCTGGGAGTTGGCTATGCTGTGGCTAGCATATAACAATATAACATGTAGAGCTGCTTATTGAATTTCACAGTTTCACCCACTGCTGACCTCCCAACACTGTCACGTAAGCAGACAGTCCAGGAGAGGAGTTTATGAGAGGAGCGAGGGGATGAGTGGTGTGCATGACCAAACTGCCAGGTCACTGTAGTGTAAGCACAGATGTGTGGCAGCTTTAGATCCATTCAAAAGTGGCTAAGGTACAGGCCTAACTGTTGTTGTAATACTCACATTATAGTTTTGTTTTATCACTTGCAAATACAGAAATAATTAAGATATTTTAATTACGCAAAATAGAAAATACTTTGTAAAAATATAGATGGTATTTATAAAATGCATATTTAGTTATAATGGCAAGGTATGACTTACTTCTATACTAGGTAGTCCAACATTCTTTATATTAGATTCCTATATGCAATTGGGCTGAGACTAACCAATCCAGTTTTAGATAAGATTATTTAGTAGTTGTCATTTATACTACTACTGTATAAAATATCCCTAGAGCCCTTTTTTCAGACTTTAAACAGGCACTTGGGGTACATTGATCATTTAGACCCCACTTCACTAACCTCCATAATAGCAGAACAAGTCCTGTTAAATTTTCTAACAACTAAAACAAATATTAGATTTGCTTAATGTCAATCTTCAGACAGTGTGCAGACAGCATTCATTTTGCTTCAACTCTCTATCTATGTAAGAGATGTATTAAGAAGGATGGAACACAGCATTTCCCCAGCAGCAAAAGCCCCAATCAATAGCCCACTGACACATCCCCCTAATGATTTAAGCACCCCTTCTTCGCTGCACCTCTGCCCACAGCCGCCTTTGATGTTTGGTAATGATATCTGACGTGTGAGATTAACTGAAGAGAAAATTAGTAATGAATTAGTAATATCAGACTTATAAATATTTGATTCCTAAACATCAAGTCCTTAATGTGACAGGTTCAAGGGCAAGAAACATAATGGTAGCCTTGATCTTCTCAAAAAACAACACGTGCAAGGCCTGTCTCAGTCAGTCTTCATGAAGCTGTCTAATAGCCCAGTTGCAATCCAACTCACCTGCACATCAAGATCCAAGATACAGTCCAACGTGTAAAAGGAGACAAAAACTACATCATAAAAACATATATTTGAGATTAAGTGGATTATGACACCAGATTGACCAGGAATTTCTCTTTCATCTCCCTATATTTCACAGACCAGGGTATTGTGGGATGGAGCTGGTGGAACAAAAATAACTGTGTCAATGCATATTTTTTATCCTCTCGATAACAGCCAGACCATATTTCAACAATCCATCACAAATGTGCCAAAATATGCCTGTAAATGTCTTGGTTAGGTTCAGGTACTGCACAACAAGTAAATGGACAGTGAAATTAAACACAAGTGCAGAAATATAACTTTATACCCTTATGAAGATTAAATAGCAAGTTTGAGTTTTGTTTTCTTTATCAGCTCTTTTGGCCACATTTACAGGAATATATGTATTTATTACTATTTTAAATTGATTATATACTTGATCTTATATTGCATATCTTCAAAAAAACAACTTGTATTATCTTGTAGACAACTCTAATGTCAATCAAGTTTAAATCAGGTAGCTGAGGTCTTCACGTCACCAGCACAGACAGCTGCCTAAAGATGACAAATATCAACCAAAAACTGGCTGGGTGTCTATTGAGACAGCCTCATGGCCTGACAGTCGTGAAAGGGGCTTCAGAAACAAAAGCACCTTAAAACCATCATGGCTCCCCTTTTACTTGCCAGATCAAGTGTGCAAGTCCTGCTGCTGAAGAGACAGCCCCCTCTGAAGCAGCTGCCACGAGGTGTTCCTTCATGTCCTGACAGGGGAATCTTTTCTTCTATTTGCCCCAAATTAGCATGTCACATTTATCGATCACACCTTTTATCTTGACACAGCGTGGCACCGGACTGGCCCATAAACTTATTCAGCTCTTTCAAGTGTTCGAGACACTTTGACCACCTACAGTATAGGGGCACAGTCAATTATACCTATATCTGTCAGACAGTCAGGTCGAATTAAGGGAGATATCAAATGACATACTTACTTTAAATCACTTGAACCTGCAGTGACACACCGAGCACAAGTCTTTTGGTAATATAATTATGTTTATAATCAGCATTATTCTAGTGTTTATAGGTGGGTAGTGTAGCTAAAAATAAAACTGAAGTCAAAGTATAATTTATATAGCTAAAATACGTACAAGCAACACTCCAAGGTCTTTATTATTGTGATATTTTATGTAATTACAGCACTGTGATAGCAGGGTATGCAGTGGAACAGAACTGGAGCAATTAGTTGAATCTTAGAAAGTGTTCTTTGCTCAAAATGTAGGCCTATATGCTGCACTTCTATAAAAGCATTTCTATGTTGTTTGCAATGATACGTCTCAGTGCACTAGCAGTCACGTCACAGGACTGAGATCTTTATAGGTGCACAGTGCAACTTTTCTGGTTGAGGGTCCGCCACCTGCTTTTTTCCACGAAAATGTTATTGTTTTGCCTGGAATGTTCCAAAGTACAGAATTACAGGTGTTTTTTGCTCAGAAAGACATAAAAACATGCATTCTTACAGTGAGCGAGCTTGCCTCTGCACAGCACTTAACTGGTAAACAGATAAGTTTAATGCCATACTGTGGAACACTCAAGCAAAGCAATAACATCTCCATAGAGACAAGCTAATAGTGGACCCTCCATTAGAAAAGTTACATAACGCACTTTTAAAGAGTGTCATCAACAGTTTGACCCTTCAGTATTTAGCTTAAACTTGTTACATGCAAACAGGTAAGCTCTTTACCTGAGTTGGTTGAAGCTCAGATCCAGCCGCTTCGCAAAGTGTCCGTAGGTTTTCCCAATGTACTCTGGAATTTCTCTGCAGTCATTTCCAATGTAGGAAATCTAAAAAAGACAAACAACTGAGATTCGTAGTGCTATAACATATTTATTTATTTCCTCTGGGTTTCAGATGACATTCTATAGGCCTGTAAAGTTTTACTGAAATGAGCTTTTTGCTATTTTTCTGGTGAGATTAGCTAAATATAGTGGCATTATGGGCAGTAATGTGAAACCAGGTATAATATTTTCATGGATTTTCATGATTGATATTTGTTTTAAATAATTAATCAATTAATAATTACAAGTAATCTAATTATAATTAATTAGATTATCAGAAATGAGGATTTATGTCCCGCTTTGTGCGACATCATGATGGCAGTACACTACAATACAAATCGATGGTAGGCTATATAAAAAGATAGGATAAACTTTATTGTCCCACAAGGGAATAGGTTAAAAATTCAACTTCCCATCTGTTGAACAAATTATGCACTGAATTCCTAATCTTGGACATACTCTCCCACATAGCCATCAACATAACGGATAATGCGAACAGTCAGACATCATAAATCAGTGAAGTTGTAGGAGGAACAACTAAACTGAAAGTCATGCGTCAGCGCGTCACATGACTGGTGATGTTAGAAAAAGGACCTTCCATTTTCTACATTTTATCGCAAAAAACTAAAAACTAAAATGATGTTACGTTGGTGACATATGCACACGTGGAGGCACCTCCAATAGCACCTTATCAAACTTGTCGTAACTCACTTGTGTCCCGTTGAGCGCGATGCTACCTGCCATAAGTCCACTGAAGAATGACACCCCTCTGCTCGCTCTTGTACCCGCTGTGGCGTTAAGAATCCGACCTTACGCACACGTTCAGCATACAAACGTATGTGTTGTAAAAAGATTAGCCTGTATATTTTTTTTTTACAGATTGAGCGTGTTGTAGCTACTGCCTTTACAGTTTCCGCGTGCCGTTTGTGTCAGCTGACCCTTCTGTTATGCGGAAGCACGTGGGTATGGCTCTTGTTATTGATAAAGTGCTGCTGACTGTCTCCTGACATGGAGGGGACCTCAGATTCCCCCTTGGGTTTACGGGGAGAAATATATGATAAATATTGTATAAAAATAATAGATTTAGAGAGTCTGACAAACCATGTGACTTGAAATGCTAAGTTTAAATGAATATCCAAGGCTACTGTTTGTCCCTTATGCGTGATTGCCTGATTATTACGCAACACTTTGTCTCATACTTGCATTACACCACACTTAAAACAAATTAAAGGTATTATTTTGATTAAAAAAAAAACGTATAATATATACATTACAAAACTTACAATGCTGTTTTTTGCCTCACGGTGTTTTTTTCGCTTGATTACTACGTTTACGCGTCTCGGTGGAAATTTCATTAGTGCCACCTGCGCATAAATGTTTCCATGGGCAACGCACGCGCTTGGTCGTATTACATGCTTATTACTATGCCACATAAGTAAGACCACTTTACAATGGGCTACTTATAGGAGCAGAATGTGGCCAACTTCAGCTGCAAATGTGTTCACAAAATGCAGCATAGCCCATTTTAAAAGAAGGAACAAACTTTTAAAACAGGGTCAGTAAAAAGTCATCATGACACACAGGATATTGTAAGGAGAAATAGACAATAGGCTATACTACTATCTTAGAATTAACCTATAATTTAAAGCCTTTGTCTGTGTAGGAAAATTCCAAAGTTCATTTGACAACATTATCTATAAGCACCATTGGTTATATCACTTTTGTTCTTAAGATATCGTTTTAGTCACTAATAGGCCTAATACACACAAACTATAACATTTGGAATCTTGGGAATAATAAATTATTATTTTTATTGACTGTTCCCAAATGCCACTGAAAGAAAACTTGTATGTGTTTATTTTGAGTTATTTAGTTGTATTATATTTACTGAACAAGGCTGTATTGAAGCTGTGTGTTGTATTCCTGACCATGCTGAGCGCTTCCTGGTTGGGTGACGTCAGTAGTTCGTCCCACTCGCGGAACAGCTCGCTCGCCCGGAGACAGAGGAGAGAGAGAGAGGCGAGCGGGGAAGAGACGCGCGCATGGCTTCAGTCTGCAGTGCTCCTTGCGGTCCTGCACATGCATTCAATGAAATACTGAATAAGATTTCAAAGGAGCAGAACTTTTTAGCAACACCGTGCTTATCTTTTTACGCGTTAAATGTAATCGTTTGCGTCGGAGTTTTGCTATGCTGTGAAGGTACTGTTGGTACACGGACTTTGCTGTAAACCTGTCCTCCTTCCTGCTTGTACTTTCAGACAGATCTTACTCGTGCATGTGTTTATTCTTTTTAAAGTAATCTATACACTAAATAATTTCTCATATTTTATTTAAATTATGGAACAATATGTCGGAATTATGCACATTAAAGTTATAAAGTAATTACAACTTTCTGGAATTGTTCAAATGGCTACAAAATATAAGTAAAAGTAAAAATGTATTAACAATTCTGCTTGTATTTTTTCTGTATTTATTTTACTTTCAGTGCAGATACTAAATCAGTAATTCAGGGGGAAAATTTGGGATCTCACACATAGCTTAACTCTCGAATCCTCTCTTGCATATTTCCTCATCACATGTAAATAGTTGTATTTGCATGCAAGGAGTGATTCATAAACATGCCAGAGTTATAAAATATATGGCGATATTAAAACTTTCTATTTAAATATCATGAATTATGGTTGCAAAATTGTGATCCCATTTAAGGGAAATGCCGAGTATTTTGGTGTCTGCTGCAGGAGCCCATTCGTCATACGGACAATAAAGAGGGTTTTCGCCTGACAGTGAAAATTTATGGTTGCCCTTCTTTGCCCTAATAACTCACATATTGTGTCACGGACTGACAGGCCTTGCACAAAACAGCAAGCCTGTTATCAATCACACATCTTTGCATATTGTTCCCCTTTTTACTGCCAGACAAAACGGTGAGAGCAGTTGGAAGCACAGCGCGCACATTTTGGACTTTTTTTTCCCTTTTTCTTCTCCATTCTTTAGAAATATTGCCAGCATAAAAAATACATTACGCTCAGGAAAATAAATGTTGGTTGTTGTAATTTATAAATGTAAACAAAATTGATCTCAATATTAAGACGAAACATATATTAAAAAGCATATAGACGAGGTGTAAAATAAAGGCCTGATTATTAGTGCTTTCATGGATTGCAAGTTTACGCACGTAGTTACTTACCAAAATGTAAAATCTAGTTTATATTTTTGTTTCATTTATTTTATTTTGCGTGTCAGCTGTCCACTCCTGGTTTTCTTGCTCTCCAACTTGACCTGTCAAACAGATTACCACAGAAAGAGATTAATGGTAGAGGCGGGTTGCAATAATAATCGTTTTGTTTGATGTGACAACTTTGATAGGCGTTGATTTACTTACAAACTGATAGGCTTTTAATTGAGCGCCTCCATCCCGATTGAGATGAAAGGAAAACCGCATTGAAAAGCTGCCCGATTGCCCCGGAGCCTCAATACTGATTAGCCATCTCAGCGGTGAATAGTTCAAGGCATTTTCAACTTCTTTTCTCCGCGGCCTGACACCCCATTCCTCTTCTTTTCTTTCGCCCAGTGCGCTTTGCTGGCTCCTAAAGGAAATAAATCATTTTCATTGTATGTAAATAAAATCGAAGTGACATGGATATAAAATGTGTGGAGTTCTTTTTGTACGGGTCTTTGTTGTTCTTGTTTTAGGTGACAGTGTCCCCGAGGCATGTGACACGTTTGGACAGACGCGTTTAGGGAAAATAGACATGGTTCTGTTTGGAGTGACTGTCTTGTTACGCACTGTCCTCCTAATATTTTGGCCCCAATGAATTTAATTGTAATATAAATTTGATGTTGTATATGGGCCATCTTAATTTAATAGCTTGTTTATCAAGACATATTTGCTTAGTTAAGCGTTTCTTTCAAGTCTCCGCTTCACCCGAGGCTCTTTCCTAACGGGATAATAAGCAGACTAGAGCAAGTATTTGAGCACCTTTTAGCACTTAACATGTGAGCGCCACTGTCTGCAAGTTATTAAAGTTTCATCATGTGTCCCGTCACCTGCAGGTGCTCTATGAAGAGATCAGATCTAGAACAGGCGCTGCTGCCAAAACTCTCATGCCTATAGGGAATTGCCTTCGTATTGTTTCAATGCAGTATCTTTTGTCCATCCACCTCCAAATTAAATCTGAACTCGGAAGATTTCTTCCCTAAAACTTTGTG
>KN472903.1:81507-92021 GCA_000787095.1 Periophthalmodon schlosseri
TCGGCGCCCGCCAGCCGATATCCCCCCTACTCCAAAAGTCCCCTGCCCACCCCCGGTGCCCCCGTGCCCGTGCCCGCAGCTACTGGCCCCTACTATTCCCCATATGCACTGTACGGCCAGAGACTGACCACAGCGTCTGCGCTGGGATACCAGTGAGACAGTAAAGTTTATATAAGATGCAAATATAAAGACGTTTCTATGAACTGCGCTAAACAGGGCAGGATCCGTGGACTTCGTGTATTTATTTATATGTCGGTTTAAAGTAAGCGAGAATAGCTGCAAACGGATCGAGCAATTCAAAGTGCATTATGTTGAGCTGAACTCTATGGTAAAGTCAAACACACACGTTAGACACTAATTCAAATAGGGTCATCATTTCGATGTTCATTTGAAATTGCTATGATTGTATTTGTTCTTATTTAATGTCTCATGGAAAAGAAAATAATTTACATGCATGTTTGTTTCTTAAAATTCAAATTGTCCACATTTTAAATTGCCGTTATTTTTCAGATGTAAACCTTGGAAAGAGAATTGGTATTTTTTTGTATGTATTCTGGAAAAATAACAAACGATTCTGTTCCATACTCCAGTGTGCCTCATTTTCTCACGTGTATACATTATTCACCCCAAACTATATTTTTTAAATTATTCAGCACTTACAACTATGAATTGGCCTTTTGAATTAATTAGTTTGTGTAAAACTAATTTCAGGTCCATAAAGGCTTGGTTTTCCTCATCTAAAATGTGCCAAAGAATGAAACGCTGTTTGTATTTTAGAGCTCACGTGTTTCGTGATGAATTCTTGTTTAAAACCATCCATGGTTTGAGTGTAGTGCGCTCTAGCACGCGCAGTTATTATTATTGACTTTAAAATGGCGTTATGTCAGCTGTTGTTATTTTGCGCAAATTTGGACAAAGGCGTTTTCAGCTATTCATCTGTGTTTAGTAACTTCCTCAGAGCGAAAATGCCCAGATACAAATAGAGAATATTATGTTTTGTTAAAGGGTAAATAAATTATGAGGACAAATGTGAATTGATAAAAAATAAAATAAAAATAATGTATCAAACAGTCTGGCCTTGGATACAGTACATAATGTCTACTGTTATTACAATTTTATTGCATTTCTAAATATTCACACTTTACGATTTACGCTCCACACAGCCTGCCCGTAATTAAAAATAGCTTAAAATTGTTAGTCAGCCGTAGTCAAGTTTAAGAATATTAATGAAATATAAATGTGGGGCCTGTACTTAAGTAATTTTAATTCGTAAACTGGCCATGTGTGGGAACGTTTGAGCAGGGGTCAGGGGCACACACACACACGCACACCCACACACACACCATTAGCCTGTGTGTTATAAGTAGTTAAAAGGCGTTTTCAAAGTTACATTTTATTATGTTTAATTTTTATTTCAATATACCAACTTGCTCCCACAATACAAATAATGAAAACTTATATTCTCAAATATGATTGGAGCCACACAGACGCTTTGGCCTATTTAATTATCCAATTATCCAAACTAGCGCTGAACTGGACATTTTTACGCACAACAGCTTCTTATGGTCGCACTGTTGACCCAGCTGCGTTCGCCTACTGTTCTAATTTTTATGAAACATCTCCTCAGGTACGCCGTCCCTTGTCCACGGCCCAGCAGTTAGTCAAATGAAACAAACTCCTCTCGTGGTGCGTAGAGGGCCCACACGCGTCCTAAACTGATGTAATGACGGTGAAAGGGAGCAATTTCCATTTTTACCCACATCATGGTGGCTGTGCGCGGAGGTCCCCGGTGGAAGGCAATTTATCATGTGCCCCTCCCCCTGGCCCTGTCAGCGGAGGAACAGGCAGGCACATGTGCGCATGAATTAGGCAGCCCGGCTCTCCCTCCTTCTCTCCCCTCTCTCCCCCCTCCTCTGCGCCCTCCTCTCACTATGGGGATGTGACACACTGCACAGGAACATGGGGATTAGAGTATGCAAGAGTAAAAAGTACACATTCACTTTGTCCATCAAGGCGCAGAGGCGTGGAGACTGGAGTTTAGTCAGACCAAAAAGTGTGTTTCAACACACACATTCAGATGGGATTTAAAGGCCAACATTTAGTTGAGTAATTAAAAGAGATACTTGCTTAAACTGCTTGTATAATCATAAGAAGTATTTGAGTTATTTGGAATGCTGCTACACAGAAAATATGGGGTTGTGCAGCTACTGAAACCACCCACACAGTGAGGTTTGTGTGAGTTTTGTTATTTTAATAAATGGCTCAAATAATTTTATATTTATAATTTATTACTTTAAATTGTAGCATATTTTATCACAAAAATATAAACTGTAAAATTAACTTGTACAAAAAAGTGTTGGCTTTTTAACTCAAACATTACATTGCTAGAGTGAAAACTTTAACTTGTGCCATAATAAAATACTTGGAAAGACAATATATACACACAGAAATAGTACCTTAGTTTCAGAATACAATCAGAATACAATATAAATAATAAGCTTTGTTTTGCATTTTTCTGGACTGTTTATTATTGATTTAAGATACAAGGATGTTGTGTGGGTCAGTAGTGGAGCTGCAGCGGATACGCAAAATACTATCTCAGTTGATCAAAGTCTCTAAACAATTGCCCCAGTCTCTCCAAAACAGTAAAACGTATTACAAAATTATTAAAACAAACAGAAATAATGCAATATGTATATGACATTACGCAGTTATTAAAAGGTGCTGAGTCCATTTTGGATTTGCGCATTCCCTTGCACCTAAGCAGGACATCTGTTGGAGGGGGAGCCCAGGACGTGAGTCACCCAGATCAGCCCATGCAGCCCGGCAGAACTACCAGCATGCACCGGAGCTGTCATTAGAGGGTGTGTGGTACAATAAAGGCACACTGCGTCATCTTAGCAGGCAAGTCTATAGTTTGGCAACAGCTGTGTCAATAAGGGAAGTTGTTACAAAGTCCTACCTCTTGACTCTAAAGCGATTATTACCTTTGATGCACTGTATGTGTGGTCATCATGGTGATAATTACAACATAATACGGATGAAGACTCCTATCAATAATAACGGATATGTGTTTTCCGGGATGTAAATTATACTTTTATAGTTCTTTTTTATTTTCAAAGAGAACTAGCAGTACCTCTGTCATTATAGTATTTGTATTGACTAATCTTTGAAGTACATATCCAAGTATTAGTGCTATGCCTGTACTTCAGTAGCAGTAAAATCAGTAATAACATCCCCAACAGCCAACTGCCATTATCTCAGTATGTGATTTATGGTTATATAGGCTGTAGAGGTGTCCGCTGCTTTGTGATTGCAGTAATGAAGCCATAAAATGAACAGCATGAGACAAAGCAGCCACTCAGTGCTTGCAAATAGATCAGCAGCTTGGGGGAAATGTGTGCTCAATTCACTTGTTATCTCTCAGATTAGAAAATCAACATTTGAGCTGGTCATCTATTACATGCTGGATCTTCAGAGGTGGCTGTAAAATATTGACCAAAAAAAAAAAAAAAAAACAACAGGATGAAAAACAGAAATCATAAAGATGATCATAAAGATACACTCACAAAGTGTATTGCACAGCCCATTGGTTAGATATTACATATTAAAAACACACACACAGCAATTACACTTGCAGAGGATATGTAACAGCATTAAAATTATGGAGTGAAAATGTGTCATTTGAAATTATTAAAATTAAAATACACAATGAGCTATAAGTAATGCTAATGCGCTAAAATAATCAATAAGATCTTTATGTTTTATTTATTTTATTTCATTCTTTTGCCGTGAGTCCTAAAAAATATATAATTGCATATATTGAAAATGCCAACCATTTACACAGGATTTTAAAAGTTAAAACCTTGTTACTAAGAAGTCAGGTATGCTAAAATGTTTTGAATTCAGAGAACATGCAGTGACATGTTTGGACACTAGGGGCCTCATATTGCAAAAAAAAAAAAAAAAATACTAATTAAAGCCGCATTGCGACCGCCACTACATTGCAACCGCCGCCACTGTGAAGATCCAGCCCCTCGCCCCTGCCTACATTGCCCCTCCCTCCAAAATAAACGTATGTATGTTAATACCCCATTCACTCCAAAGAGATCATTTCTGACATTTTCACGCTTGCACGGTTGGAGATACAGGTATGTCCTCATTGACTTTTTTGTTCAGTATGATGTGGGGAATATGTGTATCAAATGTCAATGGTCTATGACAAACTATTTTTTTTTCATCCCAGTTAAACAAAACCCATGCATTTCTATGACAAATTTTGGATGTTGCCATGGCAACACGATTGCAAATAGAGGCGTGTCCTCACTGGATTTTTTGTTCAGTAAGACAGATGGCTCTGCCAAATTTCAGTTGTTTATGCAAAACAAAATTTTGTGGCCCCTTTCAAATTTTCAAGGGGGCGCTATAGAGCAGTGTTATGTCACAATTATATAAATTGTACATCATTACATTCAGGTAGTCAATGCACACAAATGTTTCACTGGGTCCAATTCAATTTGAAATCACCTGTGAGAAATGTGTATGGTTTTATGCTTTTCAAAATAGTCACTGTTTTTGGGGTGACACATTTTAGAATTTATCAGAAAACAATAATCTTTAATTGCAAATGGGTCTTGGTTATTTTGACCAATTTTCAAATCTTTTGAATGAAGAGATGGACAAGTTCAAAGTATGAGGGGGTAAGATTTAGAAAAAAACGTGTTTCTGCCCAATATGGCCCACTTCTTGTTAAGTTTAGGGTAGGGTCAGTATATGTATTTTTACGTGTCATGACATAGATTATTTTTATGCCAAGTTTCTTCTCTCAGTTAAAAAAAAAAAAAAAAAGACTCTTCTTCCATTAGTGGGTGCACTGATTAATGTTTTTTGGGAAACTTGAATTTTAGGCCATAGTTGGACTTTTCGTTTATGTTCAGGGGGTCAAATTTGTGGTAGTTTGTGGAAGTATAATAATAATAACGGAACAGAATTCTTCAACCATTATTTTTCTCTCATAAAAGTAACAGCTCGGGTGATGTGGCTTTGTCACATTGTGCCCCATCACAAATAAGCTCACTATAATTTTTTTTCAGAAATCCATGACAAACAGATTTATTTTTATGATTTTATTAAAAATAAAAGTTTAAGGGGGTTAGAGATTTTCTTAGTAACTTGATTTGCATATCTTTGCATTCATTTTACTAATCTGCAAACTCTATTGGCTTTTTCCAATCAAATAATGTGTCTAAGAGAAATATTTTTTTGATTTTCAAAAATTTGCTATTTTGTTGAAAATTCACCGTGACCACACTCACAATTATATTCAAACTGTAATTGAGAATCTTTAAATGCACCTGGGTTTAGAGTCTATTGGCCAAATTTGAAGTGTTTGCAATGAAAACTGTGCAAGGAGATGCCCTACGTACGACGGTGTGCACTTTTGTCATTCCCAGGTTTGATCCAATATGGCCGACTTCCTGTAGTTTAGGGCCGAGCCATAATTTTTTTGCATGTCTTGACATATTCTATTTTTCATGTGAGTTTTAGATTTTTATGTGGATTTTTTTGCTGGTCCCTTGCCATATTAGGAGTTTAAACTTTGAAGACTAGTAACTCCAGACCTTAACAGATACTGCATCTGTAAAGGCATAAACACATTTTTCAATATTATATTATAATTTATTTTATTGAGTATAACTGCATTACTGTGATCATGAGTCACAACATAGCTGATTAGTTAGATCAGCAAGCCTTTAAACACTCCAAAACCCACTGTGAGTTCCATGTATTTCAATTCATTTAAGCATCACAACACTAACTCCACAATTAGATCATTATTTAATACTAAGAAATCTATTGCGCCGTAGTTTAACAATGGCAAACTAGTACCACATGTAAAATCCCTATTCTAGCTGGTCACTTACCACATCTATCAGCATTTCTGACAGCCCAAATTCAGAGTATACTCCCCAACTGTGAGCTCCAATCAAAGCCATTAGGTTCTCAAAAGTCTGTGCCAATCCAGACAGGAATCCCTATTGGTTTTCCCTTGTTCACGCGATTCTAGCCTTCTCACTGCTTTACAAATGGAAAGTGCTCATCCAGGTGATGTGGGAGAAGTGGCGTGTTGATCTATCCGTGCCACTCAAACCTCCGGCTCGTACGACACCCGCTCGTGGTTAGACAACCTAATTGAGGTCATTTCTGTCTGCTTTGGCGATGGGGTGTTTTAGCGCTCGGATAATTTGGCCATTTTGGGATTCTGACAAAGAATATATTATGGAAATGCACCCTTATTCCACGCACCTTAATGGAGTGTGCCGGAGTGGAGTGCGTGGCTGATGAGGTGGCTGTCTGTCACTGATAAATGCAAAAAAGTACAGGAAATGTCACTTGGAGGCTCGGCTTGGGAGAATCGTGTCTTCATTGGAAATCTGCAATCCACAATCACAAGGTTAGCCTAATGGTATGAAGCAATATGAATACAATATACAGTAGATGTTTTGTCTATGGCATGGTAGCATAGAGTTGAGCAGGCTTACCTCATAGTGAGAAGGTTTGGGGTTCATTTTCTGGTCTATGTGTTGCCTTTCTCCCCGTGTCTGGGTGGGTTTCCTCTTAGTTGTCCTCATCATCCTAAAGCATACACAAAAGGCTAATCCTCCAGCTAGATACTCCTAACCGTGAAGCTATCTTAAGATTTGGAGATGAGTGTCCAAGCGCTTGTCTCCAGTTGCCCACTGCTCCTGACAGGTTGTCCCAGAGCTATTGAAGGATAGGATAAATTCAGAGGACAAACATTCCTACAGGGACAATAAAGTATACATTACCATAACACTTTATAATGACTACACTGTTAACAACCTTAAAGAGGGGGTATTTCACTTTTTTACTATGGGGTACCAACTGTTAACACATAACACATTTCAATCACCAGGTTACCTTTTAGTGCTTTGAAAATGTTTTTGCCGAAAAATATATTAACATGTTTTATAAGTCGTTTGTGACGCTCTGAGTCTCCCCTCTATGTACACTATCACAACACAATCAGCGTGCATCCCGCTAATGAAACTACTGCACATCGCATAAGGTTTGTCAAGTTGTTGTGTACAGTTTTGAATCATGCTTTTGTATATTTATGGAGAATTCATATGGGAGCATGGATGACGTAGGCTTGTGGGCTGAGGATTGGACAGAATCATACAACTAACTGTAAGGAGAGTTCGAATACGGCCTGGAAGAGATTGCCAAATTACTGAAACATGCATGGATGACATCTAAAACCTCTTCAGACATGATTTTGATGCTTTCAAACATGATAAAGTGGGGGTATTATGCGAACTCAATATTGCATAATACCCCCACTTTAATAAAGCATGAATAAAGACTTGATTCATAACTAACAAATAGTAAATTTTGGTTAGGTTGAAAGATTTAATGAAACATTTTTGCAGTTAAAGGTTTCACTGTACCATATAATTGCCATCCTTGGATCCTACCGTGAGTAAACCTGCATGACAGCACTAGTGCAGGACCTGTTCTACATATGGGTGTGGGCCACCAATTATAATGACTCAGACAGTATGCTTACTACAGTAAACACATAAATGAGATTACAGTTGCAAAGGAAGTTGCAAGTTAATCATTATTTATTCAATTGTTGTTGGTTTATGGTGTCGTAATAAGATTGTTTGTTAGACACCATTATAAATCAAGATCATTGATCCTGTTTTTGCCCAGATAAAGAATAGTCCTATAATATTCATGGCTAATTCCTGGTTTAGTCCATGTTTAGTTCTGGGTTTGATCCCAGTTTAGTCCAAATTTTGATGTGGCCAAGTGTGAACGCAGCCAATCAGCGCCAAATCAACTATTCTAAGATGTATATAGAAGGCAGTGTCCATAGAAATGAGAAACACATAAATGCATTAAAGACGCTATATCTGATTTTCACTGTCTTAAAGCCGTGAAAAAAACGAAGTATTTCACTTTAGATGGTTTCCAGTGGTCACTTATTACTTACTTACCTTATTCGTATTCTGAGTAGAGTTTTGCTAACAACAACTAGCATGCTAAAGTTCACTTCTTGATTATTGGACAATAAAATGCTATCTAAATAAATGCAGCCAGCACACAGCGGATGTATTTTGACCCCAAGAACTGTTGATACAATATTTTTGTATTGGGGCAAGATAAAATTTGCAAAAAACGTACAGGCCTTTTAGCATTGGCAGAGGACAAATTCAAGAGGTTCGTTAAAATAAAACAATATGTAGTTGCGTCATTCATACTCTGCAGATGACCAAGGGGGCACTTTTAAGTGTAAATGACAGGGCCCTGTTTCATGTGAAGAATCACAAATGACTTTCATTGTATATTTAGAATGACAAAGTTTGTTCACACAGTTTGTTCCAGCTTGAAAGATGACCATAGCTGTGATGGTCATCTTATTCAAATAAACAGTACAGTATGTTAAGCAATAACTATGGAGTAAGCGCAGCAGACATAACTTTGCTAGTTAGTGGCTGTTCACATTAGAGCCTGTGAACCTGTACCCTAATAATTCAAAATAGAAGATTTTGGAGTGATAGACTAGCTTGTTATTTAGTGTGAGTGTGAACTATTATTATGAAATGTTTTTCATCCTAGGTTATTCTATGTATTACTATTGTACATATCAATGCATTGATCTCTGTGCAGGAGCATATACTGAAAGTTCATTCATACTATTCATTTGTTCTGTAGCACAATGTTAAAGTTCACAATTTAAGGTGAGAAATGTTGAACAAAATGTAAAATCTCAAAATTGTATGTTATTATTTAAATTATCCTGATAACGATAATCATATTTTTGCAATTCATATATTAGCTACAATGTGCCTCTACAATTTCTCGGTTGCCATTCAAGTAATAGTGGTTAGTTTTGGTAAGTTTTTCAACAACTTTTAACAGTTAACTTCTTCTCCACAATACACTTTAATCTTGATGATATATCGCCCACCTCTTCACAAAATCATGCTTTCATATTCTTATCCTCTAAAGTATTTAACCCATATTACATCCCCTTCTGTAATAGCCTCTTCCCTATTAGCAGTGATAAAGATATTTTGTGTTCGAATGCCATAGTTCATATGAGTGAGCAGCCTATTAGAGCACCTGCACACCATGGAGCAGTGTAGCCACGAGGCATGCTGCCCTCACAGCAGAGGTGCCACTCTCACACACTGTTTCTAGAGCAGAGAAACTAGTTCTTAAAAGTGTGATTACTCAGTCCACCTACACAAGTCTAACCAGTCAATGTAGCCAGCACATGCATATTCTCTGAAGGATTTTCAAAGTACTCTGCAAACTTAAGTGTCAGAGGATAGTTCTGAAAGAGTGCGCTAGCTGAAAATTAAACATAAAACTTTGGAACATTTATAAGTTTGTTTTGGTGATGATACTTTTTCAATGTCACTGCCTTGTTTTCATCACACATGTAACTTATTTAATTAGCGCCTGTATGAATGGAGCCTTCTCATGGATGCCTTATGATTATATGCTGCTCGCTAACTTGACATATTGTTTTGACACACTATTATGGTAAATAAACTGGCCCCATGTTTGTGGTGCCATTCAAAGCCTTGCATGATATCTAATAATCACTTACTCATTGTTTGAACAATGAGTAAGTGAGACAATATTTGATTACCTGTGGGTACCATCTGTGCCGGGAAACAAAGTATAGCTTGTGTATCTTTTCTAATTTGCACTTTTGAATATTGCAAGCTACAAAATAAAAAGATATATATTCGTGCTATTCTGTAAAAAAATGTCAGATTGTGAAGTCATTTAGCAAAGGAGATTGTTTACAAGATGTGGGTTTGATTTCTATATTCAAAGGGGGAAAGGGCATTTTCTAAGCATTTTTGCAATATATATATTTGCTTCATATGTATATTGGACTTAATTGCTGACACAAAGAATATATTTGGATAGGTATAATTTGGGTACTTCGTGGGTGTATTGGTGGTTTTCAGATATTAGAATGTAATGATGTCATGATCCCAGATGGGGGGCAAGAGCCAGATTTCCCCTATTGATTAAATTGTACTTAACCATGAAATATCCAAAAGGCAAATTCTCAAATGTTGAACCTGATAATTTCTATCAGTGACTAGACCCATGAGCCTGCTATTGATATTACAACAAAGATCTGCATTTTAACAATATCCATTTTAGCTGCCCCCACCTGCATTACACATTATTGGCCTGTAGAATGTTGTGAAGTCATAGGAAACACAGCATTAATTATGCCCATCAAAGACATAAATACACGTAGTAAAGTTGAATTGACAAGATAAGCATTGTTAGTATTAAGTATTATTTATAAGATTTAAATTTGAGATTAGTGTTGTCGCAATACTAAAATTTCAACTATCGATACGAATTTCGATACTAAGGAATATACTTGATGCTCAATACCGATTCAGATACCACAATGATAATAGAAAACACTCTTTCTTTAGACAATA
>KN472903.1:92109-114188 GCA_000787095.1 Periophthalmodon schlosseri
ACTCTTTCTTTAGACAATAGAATGTGATTTTCAACATTAAATAATAGTACTTTCTTTTCTATTCCCATGTGGTCTTATATCTGTGTAATCCCTCAGTCGTCCAGTAGGGTCCATAGTCGTCCATGGGCGTGTACTAGTCTATGTGTCTTATACTTGTTCTGATACAGCTCAAGATCATTTTAAAGCTATTCAGGAAAGGTTCATTTCTGTCCTGTTGATGTGACTTTTTTAGTATTGATACTTGCTCAATGAATATGTAGTTTCTATACTAGTTTTAGTATCGATTAGTATCTGCTTTTCAACATTTTTGACAACCCTATCTGAGACTAGTGATTAAGCATATCTTGGTCTTTCTCTCAACTGTTTTTGGATAACCCCTATTGTTCCATTTTCCTTTCAGCTGCACCTGGTGATATAGTATATTTGTATAATGGTACTTCTATAGCACTATTATCAAACTCCCTCCTCTAAAGACCCTGAAGTTTCCATTGGCTGCACAGAATTGTACACTCCACTCTGATATTCTCCAGAGCTTCCTGGTCGGAGCCAAGCGCGAAGAAAAAGCTGCAATATATAACACTTTAGTGATTTATGAGCGCTATATTTATCACGTTGATATAAACTATTCAACTATTACCAGCTTCCACATTACACCGGCGATTCATTGATGTCAGTGGACCACAACAATCCCCCCGCACTACATCAGCAAAGCCTAACAAAAATCACTTTACCATGAGACTTTCAATAGAGACTTCTCCCAGGAAATAAAACGCCGAGTGGGGGGACATTTCTCCTCTCATCCACATTCTTTAAGTGATGATGCTGCGATGTATCACGCATTGATCGCAGGCATTTGGGTCGGAGTGCCCGTGTTAAGAAGGGAGCGCTCCTAGACTAATGGCCCAGTCCGGGGAGACAAATTGGGGCAGACGTACGGCAACACAGCTCCGGGAAATATGGCTCCTCTCACATCACCTTTATTGCTTTAATGCATTTTAGTGTTAAATGTGAAATTGAACCTCAAATTACCTCCGATCTATTTGTTTTCCCTTTTGGGTGGTCGGTTTGTTAGCTGCTATAAGGCAAAAGGACAGGGTGAAAATAGCAGGAAAAAAGGGCTATACGCTGAGGATACAGTTTTATTTTCGGTGGATTAGAATTTAAGGCATATATTTATGTTCATGGAGATTCATTCAGTTGTTGCATATGCTGCTTTTGTAGGGCAATGGGAAATGTTTTCACGAAGCAGGTTCAATTTTACTTATAGAATAGTTTTAGATTTACAGTGTAGCACAATGGGACCTCTTTTTATTGACATGATTATTTTATGTTAATCATGCCATGTTAAATGTAATGTAAACAAATTCTTGTGATAATTGAATGAATAGTAAAAAGTCAACCCATCTTTTTACTCTATGCCTTGTATTTGGAAAACTCCTACAAACTTAATCACTGTTAATTACTAAAATTTAGTCAGTTAATCAAATTATTTATATAGAAAATTGAGGTTTTTAATGTGCATAACCAACATACTTACTGCTTCAAGATTTAGTTTAAAAATGACAGCTAGTTCAATCTTTTTTGATATTTTGAATGAATTATGCCGCTGTCTTAATGCTAAAATGCCTTTTTGCATTTATTTAGAGTCTGTATAGCCCAGATAACAATGAACCATTATTAAACCAGTCAGTGATCGGATTAATCACGATTATTCTGACTAATTGTTGCAGCCCTATTAGAGTTGCTGCCATAACAAGAAACAAACCTAAGTCAGTTAGAAAAATATATACTTACTTTTATACTCTTTTGAAGTAGCCTATTAGTTTAGATTTAAACTTTTGAATCTTGTGTATATTGCTGTAAATTGGCTCTGGGTACAACAGCAATCTCACTGTTAGCGTCACTACTTCCTGTCCAATTGTATCTCTAGGGGTTTTTGCTGAGTCACTCTAAAATGAATAAATATTTAAAGATCAGGCAGTGGACAGGGAGCTGTGGATGTCACTGACAACATGTTAAAAACATTAAATGAATACTTTACCGCAGGACACTTTGTTTAGAAAGGGAGATGTTTGTGTCTCAATGATAACGCTAATGCTAATTTTGAGGCACAATAAATATTAAAATAGCATTACAAACGTTTTAAAACAATCAAGTAGTCTTTATTTTTTTAATAGGTTGTTTATTTTATGGTTTACAATTTTAATAAAAGTGACTGTTAGCTTTGAGACAAGCCAGCTAGCTATTATGTTACTGTGTACAGAGCCTATTCCACTTGCAGCTGAGTGAACTCCTGGTTTACTTTAACATTGCGTCTACTTGTCAGCTGACCACACCTTGTAAGCATTTTATAACTGTAAATGTCTTTTGAAGAAGTTGTTTAGATTTTAACTTTCTTGTGTATATTGTAAATTTCACTAGCGGTTGAGTGAACTTTTAGTCCAGGCTTACCTTAACATTGTGTCCACTTGTCAGCTGACCACACTCTGACAGATGAAGACCTGCTGTGCTTGTCCTTCCCTGAGGCGGTCCACAGATGTACAAGTCTCACACAGACAGTCCCTGACAGCAGGAAGGGCACCTGACGCTCTAGTCAAGAGTGGCCTCTACGGTTCAATGGAGTTTGTACAGTAAACAACAAATATTTCACACTGTTACAGAGAAGTAAGATTAACATATAACTATACATTCTATTAATCAGGTGCACTACTTCTGGTGGAGGGTCAGCCACCTGCTTGATTCCATGAAGATGTGTTTGCTTTGCCAGGAATGTTTCACCGTATCTATTCAATTAGTTTCATTTCTTTCCTTTGCTCAAAAATGCCACATACTTACAAACACATACTGTGAGCGGTGTCGCCTCTCCACAAATCTGACCTGTAACTTGGTAACTTGTGGTGTCCCTTGTTTGTTTCCACGGAGACAGTAAATGCTTATACTGTGGAAAAGACTAGACAAAACAACATGTCCACAGAGAACAGAAGGTTTCGGACCCTCCGCCTTCAAACCTATGCAGTGACCCTTTACAAATTATGAAAGAGCAGCACGCCAAGTAAGTGCAATGCAGAATCCTGGGTAATTTTAATGCATTAATTGAATATGGAGATAGCAATTACGTTGGACGTATCAGATGCATATTAAAGATACACTCTGTAACTTTTTGGCGGATTCTCTGTCACTTCCTTATCTAATTGCTTTGCCAAGACTATTCCACGGTATGTCATTAAACGTATCTATCTACTTGTAAACAAACGGGTGACACCAGCGGTCCAAGTTACAGGTCAGATCTGTGGAGTGGCAAAAAAATATTCCATTATATTTAAGGTTATGCTTTGTGTAATTCAGGCAACGCAATATCATCACCATGGCAACGTGCAGGTGGTAGAACCCATACCCAGAAAAGTTAGAAAAGTTACCTAGTGCACCTTTAAACATGCAAATGAGGTTATTTGGACAATCAGTACATTATAAAAAGTTGAATTTAGTGAATATTTGAATCTGTTCTGCCTAAGAAAAGTGAACTGCACTAGTGATAGCAGTCGAACCAACCTTCCCATGGCTTATTCAGAATCTCTAAAAAATATTCCCCAAAGCTAAAAGAAACCTTACAATGACACATATCTTCTACAGTATGCCATGCTAATACAAGAGCTAGGAAGCAGCATAATTTGAGACCCTGCTCAGAGTGGAGTGGGAGTGAGCTGGTGCGTTAACACGTATCCTTCAGCAGAGCACAGATGAGATTACCTCCAAAGATCTTTATGTGACATGTGCTTTTCAGTGTGGGTTTCACTCCTGTGTGACCCGAGGTGAAAGAGCTTTTGTTGTGACAGTCGCAGGCTCAAGTGCTCCCCCTATAGACAAGATGTATAAGTCAACTGTCAACAGCAAGCAGGAAAACACACAGATGTCTCTCATGTGCAACTTTGCAAATAGTGACACAAGTTGCATGTATACTAGTGGTGGAAAGAGGTCGGAAGATTTGTACTTAAGTAAAAGTACAGTTATATGGCTAAAAATAATTCAAATACAAGTATAGTGCTGCCAAATTGTCCTTAAGTAACATTTTAAAAGTATGCATGAAAAATACTGTTCTAAGAACTAGTTACTTTTTATGCAATTATAGCAGCATTTTAGATCAGTCTTTTATACAAAACTTGATCAACTCAACTGTCTAAATCTGAATTAAGTTGTTTTAAATCACATATACTCTGAGCTGTGGCCAATCAGATTAGGCGATGCAGTGTTGCTGCATGTGTTAAAATTACAGAGAGAAGGCTTGTGCTGTACTCAGTAACTAATATAAGTTTACATGTAACTAATTACAATTACATGGCTAGAATTATAATTATTATAGTTACAAGTACAAGTACACGTTTAAAAATGTACTCCAAAAGTACAGTCATCCCATATCTATTACAGTAACATGGTATTTGTAATTAGTAACTTTCCATCTGTGGTGAGTACGAGCTTTAAATATTAAAAAACGAAGCAGCACACATCACCTGCTAAAGCACACAAGCCTCACACTCCCCAAGTCAATCAAAAAATAAACAGATGAAATGTACTGAAAAAAGATGGAAAAAGTGTCACGGGGATGATTCTCAGCACAAAGAAACAGGGGAAGACAAGTGAGGGGATCTTTTGAAACCTTAGGTAAATAAGAGGAATCAGGCGTGGAACATCCAGGTAATAACTGATGTTATGACTTGGCATTTGCTCTGACATGCATTTGAGACAGGAACATTAAAAGATATCCACCATTTGACAGGTATCACAGTTCCCCCAGGCTAGAAGGATTCTCATTCTGATGAGTGTGTCAGTCACCGTGAAGCCTGTCGACAAGCCAGATCTCAAGCACTGACGTTCAGGAATAACTCTTGCCTCAAAAAATTACAAATGGAATATTTGAGCAGCTCCGAAAAGGCGTGATAATAGCCCAAAAAATAAATGTATTCCACTGCAGACAAATTTACTAACCCTTCCCCAAATAAGGGTCATAAACTGCTTTAAGTTGGCATTCTGTTTACGTGGGGCCGATCGTATTTTTCCATTTCAAACGCATTGGAGAGCTGTTCTGTTTGCCTCATTGAAATAACAATGTGGAAACTCAAGACCACAGGAGCCGGTGTAAACTGTTGACGTGCATTTTGCAAATCCCCCAAATGGATCATTCATAATCAAGTGGCATAAATGAGTTGTGACTGAAGCTGACAGCACTGCGGAGAGATGGAAGACAACACAGGGTTTAAATGCCACGCTCCGCAGCTAGAATGAATAGTCAGTCTGTATGCGTTTTTCAGGCGTCCATGTTCACTCTATGACACTTACGCTGATTTACAGCCCTCTCCAGCCAAATCAGTCACTGGGATATGGCTGTGTGTGCTTTTAATGCTCGTGTATATACCTGCTTGTAGGCCTGGGTGATATAAATCGAATTGTGATCTCACTCCTGTGACAATGTGAATGAAATTGCCATATCATGATTCTCTAATTCTCTCTTGAATGCAGCTCTATGCTCAAAATGCTGTGACTAACAATTATTTGGTAATCGTTTAATCTAGGAAGTAATTAATCAGTTGCGAAAGGCCCGTCAATGTGAGATTTTTTTACAAAATTTAACCCAGATATAACACATGGTCAGCTCATGACAGGGTCCAGATAATGATTATTTGATTACTAAATTAGTTGATGATTACTTCAATAATCGATTAGTTGCGATTAATCGATTAACTTCTTTCAACCTTACAAAACAGAGGCATCTTTTCCCACCCACATCTCCTATTGGTCAGCCTAAACATGAGTGACAGGTGGATTTAACCATTTCTGACCAATGAAGTGTGTCAAGTGTCAAATGAAACACCTTACTTCTTCAAATCACTTTAAAGAGGGGGTATTATGAACACATTCTTGGAGCTTTCTACCATCTTATAACATTGTTCCCTCATTGCCTGGAGAGGTTTTAGATGTAATTCATCCATCTTTGAGTATTTTAGCGATCTCTGCCAGGCCCTATTCAAACCCTCCTTACGATTAGCAGTAAGATTCTGTGTGCAATGCTCAGCCAACAAGCCTACGTCATCCATGCTCCCGCATTCTCCATAAATATACAAAAACATGATACAAAACTGTACACAGCAACTTGACAAACCTGACGTGCAGTAGTTTCATTAACGGGATGCACGCTGATTGATGAAATATAGTATTTTCAAAACAGTAAGAAGTAACATGGTGATCTAAATTATGTGTTAGCAGTTAATACCCCATAGTAAAGTAAAATACCCCCTCTTTAAAGTTAATTGAACATGAATTGTGATAAAAATCAAAATCGTGATCTGACTCAAATAAAATCATGATACATTTTTTTTTCTATATCGGCCACCCGTACCTGCTTCTTTTTAAAATGCTTAGCCGAAGCATTGCCATATGTCCGGACCACAGCTAATAGACTTCATCTGATGCATTGTGTGTAAAAATAGAGTTGCTCTGAATGTTGATGGATGCTTTGTTCACATGGGAGTGCCATTATTAAATCTGAATGGTTCTGTTTTTGGCCAATGTTTGCTGATGTCTGCTCTTTATCTGTTTATTATGTTCAATGACAAGTCAAACCACAGGCTATCATAATTATATCTCATTTATATTTTATTTTTAGGGATATTACCAATCAAAAGCTATTGTATACATGCCATTTTAATATGGCATTTGATTCAATAGTGTGTGCATGTGCTGTCTAATAAGAAACCGGATATGCAAACTATTATTAATAATGATTGTTTATACTGCGGTGCACCTGCTCTCATATGTTATGAAGCTTGGTTTGAAAAATGACAGCTGTTTTGTGGTACTGTAGTTAGCATTTCATGGAAGGAGTAATTTACTTCTGTGAATTTGGAATTTTGATCCCAGTGTTCCAAGTAGATGGCAGTAAATGATTGTTTACAGGAATTGATTGCAATTTAGACCAAAACAACAAATTAGCCTCACAAGTACCACTTTAGACTTTAGTTTTGTTTGTACATCAAGTGTGTTTTAATATGTAAGGAAAACAATTGTACTGTATTGAATTGTAACAAAAGTGACGGAAAACTATATTTTCAGATATATGGTCACATTTATATATAGAGCACATATAGAGTGGACAAACACTCTACCATCACTGATGTTCCAAATACTCCAAATCCACGATGCAAAGAATTTACATAACTGTGAATCTAAATGGGTCAAAAATGTTTCAAATAGCCTGGTATAATCTTGCATGGGTCAAGACTGCAATGTTAACCTCACCTTATAACTGATTATAGATAGGAACAGAACATACAAGGTAGAAAATAGACAATATTGCAAAAATGTAAAATAAAAATAACATCACAACTTTTTCAAGGGTAAGTCACAATTTACATTTAAATCACAATTCATGTATACTTCTAACTTCATATTGTATTTAATGGGCAAGTAATTTGCTTCTTGCTATATCAACTAACCCAAATTCACAGAGAGAAAATTAATACATTTTTGTGGCAAATATTAATTCATAAGGTGCTCTGGCCAAAAGTGTCTCAGTGGCTACAATGGTCCGAAACTACAGGGAAGCAGGCCGGTATTTTCCAGTCCTGGGCAGGGCCCCAGCACAGCATGGATCCGACAGTTTGAGTGCTTGCACACTTTCACACTGAACCGATAGAACAATATCTCCTTGTTACGGCGAAAAGAACGAGAATTGGCGTGACAGCTCTGAACAAATATGAAGCTGATGTGGAAGTCAACCATGGGAGATGCAAAACGCGTTCCTTTTTGAAACCTTGTGAAGTTCAAAGCTGTAGCGGCTAATGTGATCCGTGAGCTGTGTGATACAGTCTCATGGTAAGAGCTGCATGTCTGTCACTGTGTCAGAGAGAGAATCCCGTGAAGGAGTTAGCATGCACCTCACTCCTCTGAGCATCTCAACCAGGGAGACATAAGACTGTGTGTGTGTAATTAGCTACAGTTGTCCCAAAACATCTATTTATTCAGTCATGTACAGTGTAGATTGTCAAGAGAATGTTACTAAGTGTATGGAAATATAAAATGCAGTCATTTAAAGCGTTTGACATGTTTTAATAGTCTTGTCCAAAAGCCTGCGCCTCATTTTCTTTCTCAAGTCCACTTTTTGACATAATTTGACTGCAATGGAAATGAGCCTGATGGCCGCTGCAAACTTTCTGCATAGCCCAGCTTTAAAATGCAGGCTTTGTGTGCCCCTAATGATTCGTACCCTGTGTGAGACTTCTGGAAGTGGCCTGTTTTTGGAGTGAAAGCTGGCTTTTGGCCATAAAAAGTCCATGGTTTGAGTATCACATGGTTAGTGGTGCTTCCTACGGCTATATTTATGTACTGGTACTGTATCCCCTTTCATTGAAACCCAAACCAGTGGGTGATTTGTCTCCATAAGAGAGTGCCATTTACAAGCAGCCATGCTGGGGTGGGACCCCGACCAGAGGACTTGTTAATAGCACACATCCACTTCTCACCAGATGCTGTCCAGAACAAACCAACATATGCTGAGAGATGCGTCCAAACCAATTTGGGATGAATGCTCAACTGCAAGTATGAAGGTCTTTTTTTAGTCCAACTTGCCTCTTTCTTTCCCCTCTTCTCTCTATCTATCATGTAGTGCTTAACTTGGAAACTATATTGTTAAGCATCTCATACATGGGGCTTTCTTTCAAAGTATCGCAAAAATATTGTTTAGAAGGAGCTTTAGCAATTATCAATTGGGAAAGCTAAGTTCTACCTTCACCAACATATTATTCTAAAATGCTACATGACATTATTACAGCTTAATCATTACAACATAATTTGACTGCAATACATACAGAGTTGTATGTAGTTAATATCAAGAATACAAAACATCCTCAGCATATAGGTAATGTTTATATTTTACCAGAACCAAATAAACCTCTTGATGGTCAAACCCTTTAGTCAAAAACTTTAGTCATTACATTTGGCAGTCAGCCGTACACTTTGGGCTATAGATGTAATTGATGTTTACAATTAACTGAATATTACGTGACATCTGATAGTAATTTAGTTGTGATTTCGGCAGACACGCTGTTTAAAAGTGTGTCAGTCTGTCACCAGTCGTGTGATAGATTGTTAGAATTACTGTGGTATTTTGTCGTCACCCGTATAAAGCACTTCCCCAGATGATCCTCCATTATCTGGGACAGAGCCTGATAGCCGGCATCTCTCAGGACTCACCCGGGCCGCTGCAGACACGCCACTTTCTCCCACTTGGTTCAATTTGGAAACTCTCTCCTCTGATGTAATTGCCTTCCATTTCATTAAAAAAAAAAGATTTATTGAAAATCAGATCTCACATTATGGGCCCTGATGACAGCCCAAGAAAAATGCTAAATTTACTGTCTGCTTTTACAGCCGGATTTCAGAAATAATTGTTGCGGGACATGGCGGTGAGTTAGCAGTTATAAACCTGTCCTCCATATAAATTACCTAATCAGGAGATCCCAGTGGTTATATAAATTGAGCCACTCATTCGTCTTCAATGGTCTGTGTGTGCATATAAAAACCACAACGACCATCGTATACTTTGCAGGAAAAAAAGGGGGTATAGCCAGCGCTGTTTACCGAGTTAGGGGGAAATGGATGGCTTTTTGCATGCTCAATCAACTGTGAAATGTCCATTTAATCATCCCCAGAAACCCCCCTGGTTTATTTGTGCTGCAGTACAGATTTACATTTCCAAACATCCCCCATATTAATCATTACTTCATCGCACCCTCCAACTGACAAGGAGCATAAACCAACCTCAGTGTACTGCCTTGTCCGCTAATGTGTGGATATTTCTGCTAGGTGTAGTTTGTGCGAAGGAAAACTCATACTTTAATTGACTGACCTCTACGTCTAGCAAAATGTCAGAATTTAAAAGTATAATTGCGCTTTTTAGGCTAGTTTTTCAAATCTAACTTTTCAGCCCCAAAAAACCCAAGTGGTAGTAACAATTGACGAAAATATCTAAATTGGTGTTATTTTAGGAACAACAGAATTCCGGGATGAAAAAATAAAGTAAGGCATCTGACAAGGTTATTCTTTTTCGCCAGACTTTTTCATCGCTGACTAGTGGATAAAACATCCTTGGCTTTAAAATAGCTGGAGCAAAATGTTGAGGTCATATGTTCTATGCCGTAAAGAAGGCAGCAACACGCAACAGACATTGTGGTGATTTACTTCTCAGTAGATTGCCGCGGGAGTACCTTGGCAGAGGCGCTCTACCTGCTGCTGTAATGAAATTCAGGATGTTTCGCCATCAACAATGAATCCTTCATAAAAGAGTGAAGTATGAGTTTATCACCCCGGATGAGAAGCATGTTACATTTGCCACTTTAAACAAGATGAATGGGTCACTCAGCCATTTACATTCTCATACATTTTTATGACTCTGCCATGAAGTGAATTTGATCTATTGGTAACAAGATAAATGATGGGCATAAAGCGCTGGCAGTTGTGACTTTAAACAATCCTTCATTGGGTGCCAGTCTTTTACTTTTACATGACGCATTGTCTGTCTCCTCAGCCTCAAACAGCTGAAGTCGCTTTTCAACATAGTGCCGCAATAGCAAAAAGCGCCTCTTGTAGCTGACAGGAATCTTTGCATTGGACACAAAATATGTCTCTTAAAACAACTTTTTCATGTTGCAAATATATATCCTCTTCTAAAATATCACATTTCACTCTTGATAGCTTAAATTTGCCTGTCACTCACGCTGCATGATGGAAGTTGACCAATAGGCGGAGTGGGCAAGTAAAGAGAAAAGCACTAAATCGCTGTTGGCAGAATTTCAGATATTTGACAAGATATGGCTAAATTAAGTATACCAGCCTAATTCAACAGTTATCCTATATAATTTTTACAATGTTTGAGAATTTTACCTCAAAATGTTATCTCCCCAGCCAAACAGCACAAAGTTGGCTGCTATTCAACACGATGCCGCAATAGCAAAAAGTGCCTCTCGTAGCTGACAAGCATCTTTACATTGCACACAAAGAATTTCTCTTAACTCTCATTTTCTGTGTTGCACGTACATGTCACTCGTGATGGGAAACAGGTTGACCTCCAAAGCGCACAAAGGGATGTTTTGTTCAACCTGGTGGATGGAGAGCTCCAGCCAACCATAGTCTTTTTTGCCACGCAGTAGCATGAAAAGCAGCTGAAAGCCCCACTTTACAGTTGCCAGCTGCCTTCAAGGTTTTTTTTCTTTCTCTAAGATTGATGCTTGGAAGTGTACATTTGTCCGTGGAATTTCAGAAGCACGGAAACAGGAGTTGGGTCTGAGGAAATCTCCGCTGTCATTGAGTGATGGAGGACAGTGAGTGGAGCTGTCCGAAGCATTAGAATGATGGAACAAGACATTCTATCTGGTCTGGTTCTTTGTCCATATCTTTCATCCTCTGGCTCTCACTCAGTTATGCCGACCTTTTATTCTTTATAGATAGCTGAAATTTGTCCACTAGAAACATGTAGCAGAATAATCCATCTGCACTGTCACGGTGATGAACCTTTATTAGTATGGACAGCAGATTAAAAATTTTGCTGTCACCGGAGCATAGATGGATCCTCGTGGAGACCTTACAACCTCTGCGTGTTGTAATTTGAAAACAGCCACGGCCATTTAGTCATCAGCCAGCGTGGGCGTCGCAGTGCGGACAGAATGATGTATCACCTGGTCCGGCTAAATGACAATTTTATTCCTCACCTCCACTTTCACCGGCCCACTGTTCTCCATGGCAACTCCAGATGCAGTCAGTCAAGCTAACTAGTGGCTGCTAGTAAAACTCTGACAACTCGCCGTCCTGTGTTGACGGATTTGTTGCTCATTTGTATGGAGCACAACAGAGCAGCCATTTTTGATTCTGGAAGTAAATTCATTTTTTCTTTTCAAAAAGGAACTTTTCAAAATAATTAAATATTAGGAGCTTGATGGGAGTTAATGAGATAATTCAGGACCATGAGACATAGCTTTTTATTTAAAATCAATTTCTAAATTGTTAATGTTTCCAAATTGAATATGATTGTGTTGCTCACTGGTCTTTATTTATGGAAAAAAATGAATGCAAATTTTACTTCTGGAACTAGACATACCCGCTGAGCTCTCCATACTGTATATAATGCGGTAAACACTTTTGAAGTAATGCTGAACTCATGTATGCAGAGTGTGCATGGGAGGGGAACAGGAAACACAACAGATGCCCTCAGTGTGGGTATCTCCAACAAGGCCTGTAATTTGCTGTATAATAGTCGACGCCAGTGCCGCTAGAGGCAGCTATGAGGGAGATGGTAGAGGAGCAGAGGGAGAGCGCTCCATCATGGAAAAGGGAGCTCCTGTCGACTGCAGTGGTCCAGGACAAAGCTGAGAGCTCCCAGACGCCCTGTATGATTAATGACTTATGGCCGCGCTGTGTGGAAGCCTGGTAATTAGCTACAGGCTGATTAAAGACAAGTAAACTTCTGCTGATAACCCGATTCTGTTTCTCCCCAGCGCTGACACTGGCATGTGGAAGCTCTTACTGCCAGGGTTGCAAGAAACAGACCAACGTTGAGTATGATGAATGTAGTCTCCAACAGGCGTATACAGGCTCTAATTTAAAACTATTTAGCGTGTGACATATTGGCATTGTGCTCTCTCTGTCTCCCTCTGTTCATGTTCGCGGTCTGCAGTGCTGTCCAAGTTTCAGGGGGCTGTTGTTTTGAGTCGGTGCCTGGCATATTCATGAATAAAGTTTTGTGCTAGGCCGCCCCCTCCTTTTTGCTCCTCTGGTCGTTTCCCTCTACGTGGATTTTTTTCCAAACATTTGCATTTTGTGTATTAGCGAACAAGTAGAACCACGGCCTGCCAAGACTATTCATCAACTACAGCGTTTTATAGTCCCGGCTGTCTGTTTGAGGGACTGGAGAGCTGAAGCCAGGGCAGACAGCATTACTGGATTTACCTTATGAGACAACATGCAGAGCAGAGTTAGCTTTAAACCAACAGAAAGGTCTCCAAGTTCTCCAGCCAAAAGAATCCAGTCTTGGTTCCAAAGTCTTGTCTGTGTAGTTTCATGGGGTGGGGATTTTCCTCTGAGGTAAACAGAGGGAGGAAAAAGAATAATGGATGGTTACAATAATAAAGCTGACGTCAGTTGTTTTTTTTGTTAGACAGACAAAATGAACGCTTTGTTACCTAACAAATGATGAGCTGAAAAGTTTTACGATTTGTGAGTTTTGTGATTTTGGTGACCCCTAGTGGCAAAAGAATAAAATGCTATTTTCTATTATACAGTCCATTACAGGCTTCAAAACAATTTACATGCGTTTGCACACAAAACAGAAGTTTAAACCGAAAAAAATAAATTAGTAGTATTTTGCATAATAATGCATAATCTCTAAAACCTAAAAATTCCAAGTTTTCCACTCTTTACTCCCCCTGCTGGTTGTGATTAAAATGATTAAAATACACAATGAAAGAGAATGTTAGAGGGGACATGCATCAAGGCTCTGGGAATAGTAGCAGCTCTGCAGAGAGCATGTTGCTCGAACTAATTGTGCAACCTAATTTGTCTGTGGCGAGTGAGAAATGGGCTAAAATGAAACACGGGCTGCCTGTGTGTGGAGTAAGGGAAGGACAGTGCCATGGGGCACTCTCTGTGGTGAGATGAAATGCCTGGCCACCCACTCCTGGCCTTTTATCACCCGCCTCATAATTAGGTTGGTTAACATAGTGCCGTGTATGCAGTCATATTGACTAGAAGCTTAATCACATTACTATCGAGTTCCTGTCCCTGATCGCCCCAGGTGACACTTATAAGTCCAGAGTTATGGCCATAACCTATGGGAGGAAATTAGCTGTGGACACAAGTTTGTTCTTGCTTTCCACTCAGAGAGTAAAAATATTTAGCAGGCTGGGCGGGCGACACGGCTGTGAGGAATGAACAGGGAAGCACAATGTTCACATAAAGCAACCAGTCGCACACATGAAAAATGCAGGAAGAGCAGAAAGAGGTGCCATGTGTGTTACTTTGGCTGGCAGTCCATTAGGCCTGATAGACATTTCACTTACCAAAGTCAAATATAACAGTCTAACATTCATTAATATGAGGAAGGGTCTGTGGAATCAAACCCACCATCTGGTTAAGACGACAGTATAATCTACAACTCATGATTAGGTCTAAGGAGTGGAATTTCACTTTAATCTTTTTCAGGGCTTGAAATTTCCATCTGCACGGCGCGGCACATCATTTTTCTTCAAGACAAATGTGCTGTTTTTCATGTTCCAAAATTAGATCAGAAGAAAACGATTAATCATGTCATGGCCTGGGAAAGGAAACAAAGATCTGATTTTCCTCTCTTCCCTCACCCTCTGTACCTCCCTCCCACTCCTCACCTCTCTCCCCCATCCACACTGTAAGTCCTCCTCCTCCTCCCGCCTCCCTCTATCGCCATCCTCTCCTTTCCGCCTGCTCTATTTTCAACCTTGTAGCGGACAGTACTCCTGAGCTATAACTTCCTCCTGGCCAGCATATGAAAAAGTGTTGTTTCATTCAACGCTAACTTCAAAAGACAGGATGCGTAAGCTTGATGATTAATATAGAGTGACGTGGTATCTTCAATTAGCATAGCCCTCCTTTCGCCTGCGCCCTCCCTACGGCGGTCAACAACAGATGGCGGTCTGTTTGTATGTGACACCACAACCAAATCTAAAGCAAAGAGAGAGCAAGTCACCGGGACTGCAAATTAGTGAGGCCACACAACTGTCAGGTGCTGGCCTCCTCTGACAGTTGTAGCCCATTACGGGAACATTGATGTTTTCACAGTGTGACAAAAAGGATTCCTTTTTTCCCCTCCTTACAGAGGACCTGTCTGTCACCCAGCTCTCAAGTCATAACAAATCACTGGCACTCAGCTGAGGCGGAGCATTGGGAGCGTCAGGGGAAGATAAATGACCTGCAGGCCTTTGAAGTGCTTTGGCAGTTCAGATGGCTCGGCGGCGCTGACAGAGAAATATACACAACAGCGTAACCAATAATGAGAACATTAAACATTCCTGCCTCCTGACAGCCTGACAGGAAAGCCCAGCCTGGCATCAATCATCTTCCCAGGCATAACCTTGACAATTAGTCTCCTCTCTGCCTCCAGCTCTCACCCCTTGCTCTCCAGACTCCAATACCCAGACTGCACTGGCTGGCAGGCTGGGGGCGCATGGTGGGCCCAGGATGACAGCAGGAGGCAGACAGGAATCAGTGGACCAGCACACATATGTACAGTATGTGACATGAGATGTGGACCCAAACGTCTTGTGACAGGGCGACTATGTCAGGACACCGCAGGATTTATGGTGTCATTTAAGGAGGATGGAAGACTCACGCCATGTGTTTGTGTGTGTGTTTTTTTCACCTAAGCTATAAAATGTAATTACAGTGTCCGAACAAATGTTGGTACAATTTATATATAGACATAAATGTTATTACATAGTGGTCAAAGTCCATTATTTTCTTATTTTGTCTTTGACCTTTGTAATTTACAGTACTATAGAATGTAATTTACAGTACTATAGAATGTAATTTACAGTACTATAGAATGCAAGTATTTCATTATATACAGTACACCATGTTTCTCCTGCCTTTTGGCACTCTTGAATTATTTTTATCTTATTATACTTACTTTGCAAAAAAATTGCATTCCTTGTTCGTACTTGTGATTGTATACACATTTACATGCAGTGAATTTCTGCACTTGTCTTATTTACAACAAATGTAAACTTTTCATTTGTCACTCTTGAAGTTCACTTTACCTTAACATCACCTCCAATGAAGTACAAAACAATGTCTAATGCACTGCAGCACTGACACGCGTCCAAACATGCATGTCTCTCAATAGGCTATGCCCCGAGCGCTTGCTAAGTCCCTTGGCTATACCAGGATAAAGTACAGTATTTCACTTATGTTTCCTCCATTAGCCATCAGCATGTAAATCAACACAGACAGCCTCACCCCCGAAATGTTTCTAGTCTCCCGTTTCCAGCACTTGTGCACAGCTCTGGCCGGACATTTTGTTGCTACACCAGAGAAGAGATGATTTATGTGGAATGAAGACATTTCCCCTTTGACTAGCACATTCGCGCAAAAGGTATGTCAAGGATGTGAGCCGCGCTGTACAGGCAACCTTTCAAGAGGTATTTTTTACCCGCTTATTGGAAGAGCAATAAATATCTGGGCGACAGGGCCTTCTCACGGTTACAAAGCTTACCTGCAACCGAGCTGGATAATTAGCAGGCCCTGAAGATGATGTACGACTTTCATTACCCTTTGGGACGGGGCAAACTAAATGAGGACACAGCTAATTGCCGTGCAAAGCAGTCTGCCATGATAGGGAAAATCGCCTCTCTCGCTCTCATTCCTCCTCTGTGTCCTTTGCTCTGGTGAAAAAAGGGGAGACGTTTGCGGTTGTAGGGCTGTGATCTCCTTCTCCTGCCTACTTCCAGACCCGCAAGAGTTCACCGGCTGTCCATAAATCAAGAGCTGCTTACAGACCGAGCTAGCCTGAGTCATCAACATGCAATAAGCGGCCTGACAGATTCCATCTGACTACACAACACTGGGCGCAGATACTCAAGGTACTGGGGTGGACAAAACAGTTTTTGTAAAATTCTGATAACAATAATCAGATCATAAAATGTGCCTTGGTTGAGGTTCAAACATCATACAAAAGTAATACAATTTTATACCGTTGTTTCTTTTTTATCAGATGTAATTTTGACTTTTATTTAGTTATATTATGTGTGTATTTATAGCTGCATTTTTATTATATATATATATATATTTTTTTTTTGCTTTTTTTTGTCTCCCTAGAGATGTTATCATTCTGCCTGGAATGAGGGGATTACTGTTAGCTATCCTTCATTTATTCAATAAGGAATGCTGGATTGCTCAAGAAATACCTTGAAAAACATGCTTTTGTAACTTGATCGGGTAACTTGATCAGGTGGTGTCATCTGGACCCCCCTCCAGAAAAGTTACATAGTGCACTTCTAATGGTCTAATAGGTCTTCAAATCCAAAATGTTGATTTAAAAAAAACAAAACAATAAACAATAAATTGGCGACCTCTACTTGTACAATCCACTTTTTCCATCTTTCTGTCTGCCTGGCACATATTGAACTTCTTAGACAGTCATCGAGCCGAATCCCAAACAAAAAGCCAGTTATAATCATAAGATGTGCGAGCCGTGCCAAGCGATCTGGGGGTGTACAGTGAGTGGAGGGGATAGCAGGACAAGCTATAAGTGGACCCAAAGTGCTTCCAGAGGCGGCCCCCCTCAAGAGTTCCAGAGGTGGGAGCTAATGTCTAAAATGGTGGGGTTAAGTATGCTGGCACTCTCCCGCTGCCAACTCCAGCCAGAGCCCTGTTCATTATGGGGAAGGAACAGAGTCTGCTGGGGATGAGAGGGATTGGAGGTGGCACAGAGTGGAACTGATTACAACCTTGGTGATGGGACTTTAGCCCTTTTCAGCTAAGTCGCCAGGAAACATTTTGTCATTGGATTTGCAACCATGGCTATCATTGTTTTTATACAAAGTTGTTGGTGGTCACAAGAAACACAAGAAATGTCAGTAAAATTAGCCAATTATAGTTAGTTAGAAGCTCAAAGCAGTCTCCAGTCCACAGACAAATAATACAGCTATAATATTATTCAATTGGCTTGCTGAAAATTCTTGGACATGCAGTTTTTGCAGGAGACACGGTAGCAAAATTAGACTAAACCCCTACAATTTAGTTGAATACTTGCCATGTTGAGCTAAACCCAAGCTTTAAAATATGAGCAACACTTGAGCAGAATTTGGCTAAAATTGTAATTAAAATGTATTATTTAAAGAAAAAGAATGACATATATGATAGCATGGTTCTACTGACTTGCTGCAATTTTTATTCATCTAGCACCAACTAAATCCAAATCAGTTACATGTGTTGTGTTTTTATGTGGACAGGCTGAAGGGTTCAAAGAGAAAACATATCAGTTAAATTTACAGCAAAAGTTTATTCTTAACATGTTACTGACACAAAATTATGACAATATAAAATATTTCATTCAGTTGTTCCAATATGAACCTATATTCTATGCCCTTTACCCCAATCACCCTAATTATGATCATCTCTATTCTAATGGAGGCTATGTGTGCTCTAACCAGCCTCTGCCCTTTTCTTTGCCAGCGCCACAGACCCATAAAACACAGTAGATCCAGCAGCTCTATAACCAAATGATTGTGTCAGCCGTGAGCTTAATTTACTTTAGTCCAAGCTGTGATCTTGAGCTATTAATTCCCCTCTCAGTGCAGAGAATGAGCACTTTTTGAAACAATTTTACCTCAAACTAATGAAGAAAGCCTTTTCTTTGGTCGGCTAGCTGAGCGTCGCTAACCTCAGAGAGACACAGAAAGGCTTTTGAGCTGTCAGGGGAGCTTTTGTTTGTTTTCATCAGTCGCAAAGATCTAAGATGCAAAAAGTTAGCAGCTAGCTTTGGTTGTTCTTCAAAATGGCACGGTCATATGAGGACGTGAATACCAGAAATACAACTAATATTGGCCAAAAATAAGTTGCTAATTGTACCTGGGGGCATTTGTGTTTTTCACTTCGTTTCCTTTTTCTATTGATTGCAAGCTTCAAATCCCATTTCTGTTCGCTTTGTTAGAACTCATTGGCTCCGCTGTTGCGTTTATCCTGACAGTAGATGAACTCGGAGTGTTAGTTTAATTCCTCCTTGTCCCGATTGGAAGCACAGCAGGAAGGAGAGAGGGCCTCGCCAATGTCTCTTTGTTTATCTCAAGGTGAGAATTGTTTTTGTTCTCACAATTCTCACAACACACCTCCCTCCCTGGCCCGCAGCTCTAGGGGGGTGAGAGAATGAAGCAGAGCAGAGCGATTCAGTCTCTTGATATCCTTGACTTTTTATGGGTTTTTATTTTGGGGCGTCTTTTTATCAGTAAACTCATAAACATCAGTGCCCAGCATGAACCTACTGTATATACACAAGATATTAGTACTTGTGGTATACAGTTTAGATGCAGACTAAAAGTTTTTTTTTAATACTGTCCTAAAATTTAACATAATGGAAGGTAATAAAAATATGGAAACTACAAATCATTTTCACTCTGTATTTTATATCTATAGTCGTATTTTACAGTGGAGTCATCGATATAGCACATATGTGTATTGCAAGTGTTTTTTATGTAATGTAAAATTTGGGTTGAAAATCATATATATTGCCAAAAACATGGCCAGTGATAAATAGTTTGCTATAGACTGTTGTTCATAAAGCTGGATTTTTATTACATCATAATAATTTGAGTTATATGGGATAAGAAACATTTTAAAACTAACTCAAAAACTGTTTTGTTCATGTGACACGCAAGCATGAAAATGTGCTCTATTTGTAAACGGTAGCAGCTTCAAGCCTGCATACAGCTGAATGACTTTCACAAACCTTCATAAAAATGGACAATTCTGTACTAACCGTTCTTTGATCCTCCAGTGTCTCCTCTAAACGTGTACCACATGTTTTATTGCTGTTAATCTTTGTTTTTAGACATGTAAATTGAAAGCCTTAAACAGTTAAGCAGTGGAAACATAACAGCTCTATTACAAATCCACCAGGGTTATCCTTCTAATGCACAGCTGCTGTTGCTGATCAGTTGTTAATATAGAGCAGTGTTAAGACCAAGTCAAAGTGTCCAAAGTTAGTCTCTTTTTCGACATTTTCATTACAAAGTGTTTTTCTCACTTTTGAATTTTACATTTCATTCCATTGTTGCTGGCAATGAGGAAATAACAGGAACAAATGAATTACAGCTCAGGCGCAATTCCGGCCCTAGCCAAGGTGGTTATGTAATCAGCTGACAAATGAAACTGTATCCGCATATCGTCCAACTTTTTCTTTGTTTATATTTTTCATAAACTCGGGCCCGGCTGCTGAAAAACAGAACGGGTGGACTTTTGAATGAAACCTGACAAGCCTCAATAAATCACGCTAAATCACCAATCGATAACAAATGCATTCTAAATTATGAATAATGGCCCGGCGCTCATAAACCAACACAAGCACAACTCAGCAGGCTATTCATTTTGTGGCGGCGTGCAAAATAAACAGACACGTTTCTTTCACGGCGCTAATAAATTTCCCCCTAAAAAACTCAAAGTACAGTCCATCTGCTTCCAATAATTTTTAATTTCCTTTTCTGTCCTGTCCCCATTAGGTATTCCGCAGAGATATTTTGGAAATTCTTTCATTTACCTCTTCCCATATGCATCCAATTACTGTTACTCCTAGCAACGGGCCGGTGCATGGGCTCTCTGGAGTATGGCGTGAAATACCCCCACCTGTATCTTAAGCAAACTTTACGCCTCTTTTATTATCTGTGAGAACCTGGGAGTCATTGGGGCGGTGTTTTGGTGGAGTTTTTTTTTTTTTTCCTGGCGTTGGTTTTGATGTCTTCTGGCTTGGACCACAAACACCTGCACTCCGGTTGCTCTCCGCAGCCTGATCTATTAGCTGGCTAAATGGCCCAGCAGATGTTCACAGGGCCAGCAGGGGAATCGGAGCCTCCGCTATGTCCGCTACAGCAGCCGGGAACAAGCTGAGCATGGGACCGAGACACATTTAGTTAATATACAGTTAATTTATCAGTAAATCATGTTTAGGTAAATAATTCCTCCGGGTGTCGTTAGGGTAAATGTGATGGAAATGACCCTGGATTTCGCAAGGGACTTATCAGAGTATCTCTAAAGATTTAAAAAGGAATTTCATTTGGTTTTCAGGAAAATTGGTTTTGTGACATTGTATAAACAAGGGATATGTTTCTGTATAGGTAGTTTATAGATTGTGTGATTATATACGTAATCAGCAACATTCAGTTTTCCTATTGATAGTATTGTATTTTCAAGAAATGTCCAAAATATCCAAAATGAAAATCGATAAATATTAAACATGATCTTTTATATTAGTGGTTTTGCCCTACTACTACAAAAGTCCGGACACTGATACATCATTTTACCTGTGCCAACTGGTCAACTGGTCACTTTCCAACTTCACCGCGATGACTCTACAAGTGCTTTCAGAAGCATGCTAACAGTGCATGCAAAAAAGCCAATTTAAACCCAGCAATAGTTTGTTGGAGTCTGGTGAACTAAGTGTACTTTTTTAATTACAATTCCCAATGAGCAGAAACTTGCAAAGAAAGCAAATTACTAAAAAGAAGTTACAAGTGTGAACAAATGTGAGTCAGATGATACTTGTTTTTTCTGCATAAATAATGTCATAAGCAGCATAAATGAAAGTTGTCCTGCTCCTTTGGTGTAAGTAAAGCTGGGGAGCGAGGCCTCAGAGGTGTGAACTGCTGCTGGGCCGTGTCAGTCGCATGGTGATCTCGTGTTCGCACAGTCCTTTCTCTCACACTTTGCCCTCATCTTCAACTTGCCCTCAGGTCACCACGGCTCTAAATAGGACCCTGCTATCTCTTTTTTACACCGCTGCTTTTGTGACAAGCCGTGCAACAGGACGCGGCAGCTAATGAATGCCCCCAGACCACGAGAAGTGTCTTTATTAAAATCTGGTTTTAAAAAAGTCTACACTAAGAGGTGGGAGTGATACATACAAGGTAATAGCTCTTTTGAAGATTCAACTTGACTATAATATCTGCAATAAGAATCAATCAAAAAGCTGCAAAAGATCTAATAGATATAAAATATTAACATGCAAAAGAAAAAGTGACTATATTCATTGTCTCATTTGAACAATACTTAACCTCACATCCACATTTTAGCGCATTTCTGATGGATTGCACCACTTTCATTATTGTTATCAAGAGAATCCCTTCAAAAAAGGTCCCAATATTTCATTTTTTTTATCAATACTGCCCACCCTATTGTAGAGGACACAATCGTTTTCAGAGAAACTTGCACTTACATTGATGGGCACACAGTTTGATTGATAAGTTGATTTGGCAATTGCTGAGCGTGTCGATTTGGAATGTTTCCTGGGCTGGAACATATGG
>KN472903.1:116889-127135 GCA_000787095.1 Periophthalmodon schlosseri
CATAAATGTTTAGTGGGACTGGCCTGCGCAGCTTTTCCGACCAAAAAAAGGGGCGTCAATAGGAGAACAGTTCTAGAGATCAGCCCGGCAGATTTATACACTACAGTATAATGGAGATTACGGCAAAACCTGGTTCTCATATCTGCTGTGAGCTTTAAACCTCCTGCTTCCTCCATAAAAGAGAAAATGACATCATAAAGAGTAAACTGGGCTTGATATCAGACTCCGCACTTGGCTCTGATCCCTATAGGAGCTTTTTCATACCTTTGATTTTCATTTTCCAAGGGCAGCGCATTTATAATGTTGTGGTGCAGTGTAGAAAGTGTTCTCTCTGTGGGAAAGTCCTTGACTAGAAGGTCTCACAAAAACGACTTGAGCACTAAGAAATATTATAAATATCAAATCAAATATGTATAGTGTCTTATGTGTACTATATAAAAGAGTATCTTTTTTGGTATTTTGGTACTGGTATTGGACTGTTCTACCAGGAACACATAATTGTACTTATTATAAGAGTACAAGAATTCTAAAAGGAAGAAATGCTAAACTGACTTAGAGCTTATAATCACGTCAAAACATACCTTGAGTTGCTAAGCAGTTTAGTATTTAGGATGCGAGCAGCCATTGATTTTTCTAACTACTAACCACTTCCCTTTTCAGTGCACCAGTTGTTGCAGTCCTAGAGCCCTCTGCTGGCATTTGGTTTAGATGTTTCAAATGCACATACATCAATTTAATCATTACTTCAAGATATACCAGAGTTATGTTTTTTGGTGATTGTTTAAAAAGCCATAAAATAGGATCTATAAGGTTGTGGTTTGCACACTACCACTTTAACATTGTTAATTTGCCAGGTTCAACCTCATAACAATAGGTGCTTGCATTTGTGGTTATTCCAGACCTGTAGGTGAACTAGATGAATCTTGGTGATTGCATATGTAAAGCATCTTTATCCCATTATTTCTCAGCTAACAATGTGCTACCACCAGGACCAGTAATGCACAGAGCCATGCCTCCCAACAGCAATAAAATAAAATGCTTCGGAGGATTTTCAAATGCACATTATCACCGCCTGTTAATTTTAGAGCGTAATTCTGCACAGGATAAAGCAGAATAGGAAGCAGGTCATTTTTTAAGAGAGCCATTTGTTCGTTATGTAGATATTGATAAGAAACCTGGCGGTGCAGCGGATAGTTAGTATTCTGGATAGGGCTCTGGGAGAAATAGGCTGTTTTTTATCCCTCCCATGAAACACCGCAGGCCATACCATTGCTCCAGCTCCAATTAATTTCTACACCCCATTCGTATTACTCTTCGATGTAAGTGCAACGTTTTCTAATTGCATTCATCACCAAAAGCCTCTCTTAAGTTCCCTCAGTATATTTATTATCACACTAACTGGGTCTAAATTATTAAACCTTAATGATGTGGGCTCTGAAAATATGTTGTCCTTTATTTTCCCCACAGAGAATCAATGTTACACATTAGCAGTATAAATTAAGTAATACTTTACCTAGGCATGTTGCCGCCTTCAATATCCCCCCTCACTGAAATGTATTCTCACAGTCCGGTGGCTCGGGGCTGCCTCTGGGGAGCAGATGATATAGTTCATTCTAATGAAAGAGCTCGCTGCTGCTAATGGTTTAAATGATACATTTGTGCAAGAGCAGCAGAGAAAATACATATGAGAGATCTGGTGAAAACAAGATAATTCACACTCCCATGGGGATATGATGTCATCGCTCGCCCACTTTCCTGGGAGGCCCTGGATTTAAAGAATGGCTGCATATTCTGGGGTGATATATGTGGGTCAGTAATAGAAATGGGCAATATACGCTAAAGTCCATCACACTTAAAGGTTAATTACAATAGCTACTGTAGTCTTACCTCTTTATGACGAAATTGGTTGGTATTAATCAACTTTAGAAGCTCCTTTTCACATTGTACGCTATGGAGAGGTGTAATGGACTGACACAATGTAATCTCTGTCTTTTCAGGACACTTAAGAAAGTCTTTTATTTGAAAATTATTACCCAGTGCCAATATACAAAATAAATCAAAATCTCCATGTAATAAGCTCATGCGAAGGAGCAACAGAATCAATGCGACCGTTAGCGTAAGTCGCATTAACAAATGAGTGCCATTTTAAATCTCCCTTTTATTATCTTTCCCAGCAAATCTAAATTAGCCGCGGTGCTGCCACAGTTTTTCAAGCAAGGCCTCCAGATAAACGGAGATTAGAGCGCATTGTCTCATTGCAACAACATCATTTATAACACCTTTCCACAGAGTCGCTTCAATTACATTAACAAGCTAAATGCTAGCAGCAGGAGCAGACATTTAGAACACGCTGATATGAAGGCTGTATAAGATGCTGCAAGAATTGTAGAAAGATATACTAAGAAATAAAGCAAGCTGGGAAGCAGTGATAGTTGCCAAAGATAGTAAAGGACTGTCTAGTGTCTCTTGCTACCAGGATAAATCCCAGCAGATCACTAATTGTGTGATTCTTCTTGTCCACATCAACTTCAGCGTGACAGGTTATTTCAGCTTGTTATCGGGAAAACATTTATCCACTTGGAATTATTACTGTGCCAGGGCCTGTGGTGGAACACAAACAGTAGTGAATCTTGGAGAGTTATGGTAAGGCCTCTCCTCATTAGACGGCCAATCGACTGGCGGAGCGGAGGGCCCAATCTCAGGCTTTTATTGAGTGTTAAGGAGACACAGACTGACATTTACATCTCTTGCTTCTTCATGACTGGCTAGAGAGAAAATGGCCGCCATAGATCCTGGCACTGAGGAGCGGCACGGAAGGTCAGGCAGTACGAAGCGCCTCTGTCTGTGAGCAATGCCTCATGCACGAGATAGCACATTTCTGTACAAATAAATAAGATGAAAGTAGGGGATTGTATACGGTTGTTACTCACTAAAATCATCAGTCATTTTGATGAGAGCCCAACTTGCTTGCATAGAACAAACACTGTTGTTTCAGGGCAACAGATCTCCCCAAAACCCACCTAAGAGATGTAAACAAGACAAGTCACCCAATCTCGTCTTGTCTGCATTGACTTATTGAGCCGAAAGAGAGGAAAACACAGTAGCGGATAAAGCACCCTAAGAAAGCACAACAGCCTTTCACTTCTGAGGTGCTCTTTTCATTCAATGGCAATTACAATCCACACCTGGCAACACACAAGACATCCCAGCGCCTAACAATGTCGCAGAGGAACTCTCTTCCAAACTACCCTCCCAAACTGGCTGTGTAGCTTCCACCCAATTAGGGCTGAAATATGGTAACAGCATCAGCCATTACGGAGCCACCGAGAGTGTGCAGAGAGAAGTCGTGAAGGTTAGGAGGGGGTAGGCGTTAGAAGTGATATGTGGTGCGGACTTGTGCTTACACAGCAGAAAAGAGCGCCATGACGAGGGGACGGCACAACGCAGCACAGGGGATGATAAATAAACAGCCGTAGATGAATCACCCCAAAACATGTATTAAAGAAGCACAAAAGATTAGTGTTTGCACCCAGAGGTGGATTTACTCATCTGAGCATCAGCCCACCCTAATAAAGAGTGTGTTGGTAAATGCTAAAATGGTCTGTTCACTGCCTCACCTAATGAGCCATTCCCATACTCTTAGAATAATTTTGCTGAATTTGCAGTTCAGCATGAACTATTTTACCAATTTATTGTAAAAACGTAAAACGCAGAGGCACATTTGCCCAGAAGCTCTAGAATACTAGAATGCAGACTGTGAAAATAAAACTGTATCTTCTATAAAGCACAAAGTCACAAATCAAGGTACATATTTATTTTATTGCCTAGAAGGAAAATGATTTTTTATAGTAGCTCATCAATATCTCTGGACATTTTAGCAGAGGTGCATAAAATAACAAAGCGCCTTGGCTCTTTTTTTCTTCTGCATGGCTGGCCGTGGCCTACATGTGCTAGTGACACCAAGGTAACTAATGTTTCCTGTGCCAGCAAAGGATTCTGATTTGATATAAGCATTCAAACCTGTCTGCTGTGAGATATGGCGTGTGTCACCCACCGCTACGATTGATTCCCCCTTGCCCTTAAATGCAGTGCTTGCAATGCAAGCCAAGGACATTGCCTGCCTGGTCAAGTAATGACAATCGTCTTTAAGGAATAATGGTCTGAGCACTGCTTTTGAAAAGTTACTAGGCCACATTCAATAATGAATTCCTAGTCGATGACACATTGATAGATTCCCATTCTTCAGATGGGACACTGTAGCTGCAGTTTAATTGACAAGAAATGAATTCAGAGGCTTGAAGAAGGAAAGAGGGGATGAGATGGAGGAGAGCGGAAGCAGGAGGGGGGCTAAATTCTGTGTGATCAGCAAGGTTTCAAACAATCATTGGCAAAGTGAAGTCTCCGCCATATCTATAAGTCATCATGTTTTATAGGCCATTAGGATCTCCAGAGAAAGGCTGCATAGAGACCGTAGCTTTTTGTCGAAATTAAAATGTCAGAGAGGAAGAAATAGAACAAAACATGGAATCTGCAATTAATTACCTGGCCATAAAAATTCAATAATCTGGAGGCAATACTGTTTTCTGCACAGCAGTACCTCTGATCACAGCAAACTGGAATAGAATACATTCATCTCCCCAAATTACATTTCTAATCTAAAAGGGGATACACTGGAGAGGAAAGGCACAATCAGAGAGTGCAGCATTACACAGCGCAGTGTCCTGGCTGGGCTGCACATTCACATCACATTCAGCATGAATAATGATCTACACTAAATAGCTGGTGCCAAATGATTTGGTGTTGAGTTTCACATTCTTTTTATCCTTTCAAGTGTTATGATCATTGGGGATTATTCGATTTATATGGTCTTTCAATAGTTTACCATATGTTGTCAGAAACCACAGTAGTTTTGCTATTTATAACTGCATTTTTTTTTTTTTTTACAATTTTAATGATCATCAATTATAATGTTTATGAATGCCCAGAACACATGAAAACACTCTGTTTCGTCACTATCACTGTAATGAACCAACTGCTGAAGATAGTTTTGTCAGACCTCATGAGTTCATCTAGTGATACAACCTGTAAGAAAACGCATAACAGAACGCTCTAAATATTAACTGCAACCTATAAATACGATGTGCGAACCATTATGTAGCCTTTTCTATGTATTATTTTTCTGTTTTATTTGTGGGTCGGTTGGCACTCTGACAGCCTATTCCATATCAGATTTAACTCTTTGAGAGTATCATCCGTCAATGACAGAAGTAAAATGTGACGTGATTGTCTAGGTAAGATAAGTGCCATCCGTCAGTTTGATCGACAGCTTTCTTTATCAATGACGTAACAATGACTTCAAATTCTTTCAAACTGGTGAAGGTTATTTTAATTACGAATAAATCAGAACTGTCACTGGGACAATATAGAAAATGGAAGACAATGAATTGGGAGTGATTTATTGAGGTGTGGTGTTATAGGTCCATTCTGTGGCAGATGACTAATGTGTTCAACGGCTATTGTTCCAAACTGATCAAAAAGATTGACTTCTCAAAGTTAAAACTTTCCTTCGAGGTTACATTTTTTTCACAACTTTCACCATAATTACATATTCCTTATTGGGCACAATAAGGAATATGATACAACTTTACTTACTGAATGATTCAATTGTTTTTCATATAAAGCTCATCCGCGTGTTTTAACTATTGTGCGACTCCAAAGTGTAGGATATGAAGGTGAAAGAAGGGCAGTCGACACAGGGGAGTCTGAATGTGGGAAAAGGAGTGGTTTTAATTTAGCGAATGCAGTGGTGCCATATTTCACCCTGTGCTGTTGTCTCCCATTATCTTGGTAAACATCCCAGGTACTAATATGATATATTTCAGAGCGGGCGGTGTTTCATCCTGCTCCCGTGCGTGATTGATGAATGACTTGCGAATGAAACCGGGACAGAGATTTATGGCGCCCCGGCACATAGAATATGTATGATTATCAGCTGTGTGGTGAAAGCAGCTCTGTTTGAGCGATAGGCGCAGGGAAAGAAATTTACTAAATGACTCCATTCTCCCTGAGAAGTCACAGATGGAGGTTTTTCATCTCTGTCAATTTTGTTTTACCTTTTTTGTATTAGCATGGATGCAAGTATAGTGCCATAAATTTACTTTAACCATGACTGTATGCACAATACCAATTAGTTTTTATTAGATCTACTGTACTTTAAGCCCATGTGTTGTGAATGACGCTTACAAGCAAACTACTGACCAAGAGGCCAGATCCAACTTTGTCCATCATCTCGCGCATCACAGTCACTCTGCCTTCTCTCGTCAGCGCCTAAAAAAGGTGTGACAGTAATTATCAGAAGGAGATGCCATAGTTTATCTTGTCTTATACTGTAATTCTGCCCATCCTCTGATTCACTTATAATACCCATTGGCATCTGTGAGTGCTTCCAACAGTCAGCTCCTAATTGATCGATAGGACGTCATCATAAATCCTAAATCCTATGCACTTTATTGATCCTTGTGGAGCGCTTGATGCGTCGCTGCATATGTGATTGCCTGCAGCCTACACACTCGCCAAGTGCCTGGTATATTTTATCCAGCAAAGCCATTATCATATGCAGACTGTATTGTTTTCCACATCTGTGAAATACTGCTTTCTGTCGCCGCTTGAATGACACCCAGGAGAGGACTTCATTTCCTATTCACCTCAATTTATATTTACGCCAGGGTCATAAATATCACTAATGCGCCGTCAGAGTAATTGTTTATTTGTTTCCTAGTGGACCCGCTTGACAATACTGCTAATGAACACTCACATGTCTGCTTGAAATGGCATCAGAGGGAGTGTTACATGAGAGACACTTCTCTGTTCCCTGTTTAAAGGTTACTGCGTGCCATATATAAAAGTATACTGTTATCAAATTCATATTGATCATCACAGCAAAGATCAGATAGGAGGGTGCAAAATTTTGATATTTTGTGTTTAATTGCAGTTCATTTCAAGTAAAAAAAAATAGCATTTGTTTTTTTTTACTTTTAAAATTCTGACCAACATCTTAAAAGGGCTGTACCTGATTCATGTAAAAACGTTAAATCTGATACCACTGTGTACTGTGTGCGTTTTTATAGAGTGGTTTTCATGTTTTGGGAAAAAAATCTGGTACAGCGCCTTAACATACACTACTAGTCAAATGTTTGGACACACCATCTCAATCAATGTTTGTTTTTCTTTATTCTTACTACTTTTTAACTTTTACATATATACAGAAGACATCAAATATATGAAGTAAGATTGAAAAAAGGTAAATAATTCTACTAAATATTTTTCTTTATATTTTATATTCAAATCCTCAATGTGGCCACCCTTTGCTTTGTCGAAAAGTATTTAGTAGTAGAGTTATTTCATTTTTTTTTTCTTTACTACATAATTCCATATATATTGCTTCATATATTTGATGTTTTCTGTATGTATCTAAAATGTAGAAAGTAGAAAAATAAATACATAAAAAAAACATCGAATAAGAGGGTGTGTCCAAACTTTTGACTGGTGGTGTATGTTTAAACAACACCAAAGCAAGTAGTTACAATACTCCAGTCTTTAAACACCAGCAAACCTTAATTATAAAAGTAAATTGGCATATTGGCTCCAGTAAGTAGGTTTACACACACAGAAACAGTCTGTGATACCATCCATAAAAATGCTAATCATATGGAGAAATTACAATCAGGCTGGCTCTTCTAAGGCCACATGTCAATAATGCCAATGATCAGTTCCTTGAATAAGGTTTAACGACTAAGAATGGTGAATCATTACAATAGTAAGTCTCACTTCAAAAAAGTTATGTACCAGTTCTAGTCAGTAGAGGTGGAATTATTGGCTGTAATTGTACCAGACAGTTCATATATGTTCGCATTATGTATCCTGTGCTGTTGAGTCGCTGTGAAGGGCCAGGCGCCTGAAGGGTAAAGCCTCATCCTTGAGAAATGACTCACCCTGTGCTCATGTGACAGTGGCACGTGTCCAAGCAGAGTCCATAAGGTGGAACAATGAGAGGATTTGTCGTCTCATAATTGTAATTTAATAAAGATCTCACATGGTATCAGCCAGCCTGACAGCCAGGGCCTTCCGGCGCTTGTTAATGCAATTGTTCTGGTCAGACAGCGCTGTCACAAATCATGCTGAAAGTTAGGTGACAGGTAGCAGAGCACATGAGCACTTCCTGAGGAGCTGGATGCAGGTTTGAATAAAAACTAGAATGGATGGCCATTAATTGCAAAATCATATTCAATTTGTATATTTAACAATGTTACACTTGCCATGAAATTGGGCTGACTTTGATCAGAAAGCAGAGAGCAAATGTTTTGGCAATTGCTGCACAATGAAAAAATAAATTAAATAAAATCAGCATAATCAAGATTATTTGAAGCAATTATTCAGTCAGAAGTTAGCATACACAGGCAGGATATGCTTCTCCTCATTTACTTGTGATGGGATTCGTGTAAAAGTAGCTGTAGATTAGACAAATAGCTTTGCTTCAGGTTTAGTGGGGAGAACACCCATATAATTCAGAACATCCCCCGATTACATCATTGTTGTAATTGAAGTGATAGTTATAATCAGAATTAAAAATCAGTTACTGTGCAGCCCCAAGTTTTGGGTAAATGTTGAAAGATCTTGTGCGATATTGTGTGTGCAGCTGCAATTGGCGCAGTTTTCCTTTTGTGGACAATAAAGTTGACCTGAAAATATAACATTGTGGTGCTTTTGATGGAAATTGAGCTCAGCAAATATTGCAGCATTTGAAAAGATTGAAAGCAGTTTATACTGTAAGTATAGCTTTACTCTGTTTTCCGTTCTGTGATGTCCCAAAGTAAATAAATGAGGTGCTGACAGCTTGAGTGAAACCATTTCCAATGTGAAGGCCGCTGGAGGCTTCCACAATGCTGTCCCTGGACACTGACACGCCGCCCACCCTCTGCTGTTCTTGTTTCACCTCTTTCTTCCCAGTCGCTGATGTACGAGTGATGTATGGTGGGGGGAGCTCCAGTAAAACCCTGCATACATGCCAAAATACATTTTACAAGCGCTGCTCTAATCAGCCTGCAGCCAGAGGGCCATAAATTGCCTCAGTGCGTCTGGAGGCAGTGAGCAAATGCAGCTTATGGTCAGTGCTGAGAGCTGGATATACAGCAGGCCATGCTCCCTGGGCTGGACCAACGCTGAACAGTGCTGCTCGTGTTTGTGAGTCCATTCAATAGAAGGAGGAAGGAGTCATTGCCTTTATAACAAATGACAACAAGGGACAATAATTTATGCAACTATTTAATCAGCTGAGTGCATGTAGGCAAATGTTTGCATATTACGGCCTATATTATGTTCTGTTATGGTGTGTGAGAACATGGTCTTACAAATAAATAGTCCAAGTCACACAGATGGACACATGTATGTTAAATCTGTCATTACGTCTGTATTTAGACACAACTGACGAGTTCTTTGTGCTCATCTCCAGAGTCAGAATTATTCACAGCTCTGTGGCAGGTAGAATGTGTCACCATTCTGCACCACTTGTTTTGTTCTTTTTAATCTCCGCCATAACCTTCAGTGTCCTCCACTGACAGGAAATGCAGTTTATCAAGAGGGGCTGACACCGGCGGAGGTGATATATGTGGGGCCGTACTTCCCCAGATAATTCTAATAGCGCACTGCTCCTGTTCTTGCTCCGTTACACCTGTTCAAACTTAAGGAACATTTCTAGAGTAAGGCTTGGTCAAATAAAATAAAACTTTAAAATGACTTTAAAGTGTGCACTTGGGAAGACTGTGCTTAAATCCTCCAATGACATTTCAGGATTAAATAAAGGCACCTTGTAATCTCAGTGAGGAGGTGGAATGCACCTTCTAGATCAGTGTGGTATCTGTTTGAATATGGTTGTATGTCTGGCTTTTATGAACGTCTAGTACCAGGCACAATTCAATGGAAAACCCATTAAAACCCAATAAAACAAACAAATGATTGTTTATACACAACAGAAGGGTGTCATTTCATAAAGGATAGTTATTTATCTGACGCCAACATGTGTCTCTTGGCTTTTGGCCATGAGAGTTTGTATTACAAGGAACAGCAAGTAAAAGTATATGTTTTAGCAATACAGATGTGACTGTTACTTTGTAAAAACTTTACACACAGAGACTTTCAGCATTAAATCAAATTAACACACTGGATATGTGTGTGTGCGTGTGTGTCTGTA
>KN472906.1:0-14187 GCA_000787095.1 Periophthalmodon schlosseri
GCCGTTCTGTCCCATTGAAAAAGCCTATCCACCCCCGGCGATACACAAGCCTCATACATGCCCCAAACAAGCCACTGACAACACAAGGAGGCACTTTGGAAACAATATGGAGCATTATTTTGACACAATAACACAAGTGGGTAATAAAGAAAGCTATTATGGGATGTTTTTGATGCGTGCAGTGCATTAGAACTATGTGTCATTTTATACTGTTTCACTCAGCCCTTTGTTTCATAACAGGTGATGTATTTAAACTTTTCATACAAAATCTCGTGATTGTTTACGTCTAAAAACTGAACAATAGAGAAGAGAGGGAGTGAGAAGGAGGGAGGAGAGAGATAGAGGAGAGAGCGTGAGAGAGAGAGAGAGAGAGAGGAGGTGACAAAGAGAGGAGAGATGCGGGAGAGGAGGAGAGAGGGAGTTAGGAGGAGAGAGAAAGAGAAGAGAGGGGAGAGAGGGAGGACAAGAGAGAAAGAGGAGAGAAGGAGAGCGAGAGGAGGAGGCAAAGAGAGAAGAGGAGAGAGAGAGAAGGTGAGAAAGAGAGGCAGGAGAGGAGGAGAGAGGGAGTTAGGAGGAGAGAGAAAGAGAAGAGAGGGGAGAGAGGGAGGACAAGAGAGAAAGAGGAGAGAAGGAGAGCGAGAGGAGGAGACAAAGAGAGGAGAGGAGGAGAGCGGCAGGAAAGGAGGAGAGAGGGAGTTAGGAGGAGAAAGAGAAGAGAGTGAGAGAGAGGAGGAGACAAAGAGAGGAGAAGAGGAGGAGAGAGGAAGGGAGGAGGAGAGAAAGAGAGCAGAGAGGGAGAGAGAGGAGAGGAGGAGAGAGGGAAAAAAGAGGAGAGAGAAAGAGAAGAGAGAGAGAGAATGAGACAAAGAGAGGAGAAGAGGAGAGAGGGACTGAGAAGGAGGGAGGAGGAGAGAGATAGAGGAGAGAGGGAGAGAGAGAGGAGAGGAAGAGAGACGAGGGAGAGAAGAGGTGGAGAAGAACGTATAATACAAGATCTCAGGATTGTCTACATCTAAAACCTGGCCGCACCAGGTCTGAGATGGAAAAAGGGCTTGTGGTTAGTTTGCTTCCCAAAAATGAAATATATTTCAAGGACAAGCAAAACTGGACAGATTGGATTTGTTTTGTTTGTATTGCTCTGTATCTGAACAAGGTGCCCACGAAAAAAAGAGTGTTCTCTTTGGGCTCTCCCTGTAGAAATAAGACGGGGCATATATGTCATTGTGGTGAGATTAAAATGATTTAAAAACTGGGAGCTTCAAAGAACTACAGTGTGGATCTGTTTTTTCATTTCTACATTTTTTTGTCTTTGGACCCAACACACAGTCGCAACTTTTAATAGAGGTGCATGTCTCTATCGACCAGCACTGCACAAGCAAGTGTACTAAAGGTGCACTATGTAACTTTTCTGGTTGAGGGTGCATTACCTTCTTGGGTCCTTGTATCCATGGAGATGTTATCGCTTTGCCTGGGTGGTTTCACAGTATGGCTTTATTTATTTATTTATTTGGTTGGGACATTGCGCGTTAATGAACAGACATGATTTAAACGTATCTATCTCCATGGAGACAAGCAGGAGATGCCACTACGCCAAGTTGCAGATCTGTGGAGAGGTGAACTTGCTCGCAGTAAGAATCCATGTAAGGTATGTTTGAGCAGTATAAATACCTGTAATTGAATATTTGCAAGATACAAACATTCCAAGCAAAGCATTACCATCTCCATGGAGACAAGCAGGTGGCAGAGCCTGCACTAGAAAAGTTCCATAGTGCTTCTTTAATGATCTTTAGTGATGAAGAATTCACAATGTTAAACATGGCAGTAGTGACGAGGTCCATTATTCTGCTGTATTTGTCCAACCACATCAAAATCAATAATATTACAATAGTGTTTTTGCCTGTTGTCAGATTGGACCGAATCTAATGTAGAACAATTCATTGCCAAGTTTTGTATTTGACAATCTGACGTCACTAATCTTAAAAGCAGCCGAAGCCAGGTCTAACATTACAAGACCAAATTGGCCCCTAGAACTGCTCTAGCCTCTATGAGCTTCATTTGACTGGAGCCGAACGCTGTGGGTGACGTCACACTCACTTAGTCCACTTCTTTATACAGTCTGTGGGCCTAACATTATAGGACTAAACCATGTCCAAAACTGGACTAAACCATTTGAAAAGGTGAACAGGTCTAGCTAAGTTTTACATATAGGTCTAAACCAGAACTAAACCAGGACTAAACCTGATCCAAACCAGGTCTAAACCAGGTCTAAACCAGAAGTAAACCAGGTCTAAACCGGTACTAAAACAGGTCTAGCTAAGTTTTACATATAGGTCTGAACCAGAACTAAACCAGGCCTACACATGGTCTAAATCAGGTTCAAACCAAGTCTAAAACAGGACTAAACCAGGTCCAAACCGGCTCTAAACAAGAACTAAACCACGTCTTGGGTGAAAAAAAGAAAAACATAAGGTCCCAGCATAAGTGGGTTTGGGGAGAGGGGCGCTTGCTGCTCCCTCAAAAGCATTGGATTAGAGGTAATGTCCCCTCCCGGCGTCTAATCTCTTCACAGGACTTTGTGTTTGGGGCTTGGGGGCAGCCTGATAAGTATCTATTACAGAAACTCCCTCTTATCCCCTGCATCCCCTTCAAATAACTTCAAAAAAATGCAGGACAAAACCAGCAAAGCCCACTCCTGCTCGGTTGTAGTTCTGTTGTCTCATAGCTAAGAACCAAAGCAAGTGCTAGCCTTTTCACATAATCTGGAATTAGGCCTCCAAATCCTATGGAAGGGAGAGCCGGGCCATATTTAGCCCATCTGTGGCACCCGGAGTCAGGTACTTTAAAGGCACATCAAAGCGGGATTAAAACGGGAATTATCATAACGTTAAGAACAAGGAGAAGAAGCTGAGTTTGAGGAGCAAGAAAGAAGTAGAGATGTTGATGAACTGATTTAGAATTAATTAAAAGATTTCATATTAAGTTTTAAATGTGGTTAAAAAATGTCTATAAATTTCTTTTGTATTTTAAAAGGATTATCGTAAGTTTAAGGACATGGGGAAGAAGCTGAGTTTGAGCAGCAAGAAAAAACTAGTGATGTTAGGATTCACTGATTTAAAGTTAATTAAGGTCGAGCTGTTGGGATTAACTTAAAATTAATTAAAAGATTTCACAATATACTATTTTTGATACCACCATATATGATTTAAATGCATGTAAATAACCCGGTTTAATAGAACAAACTGGAGGCTGGGTTCTTTGAGTTGTGAGCAGGTGCAATATAAACTAATTTAAAATGAATTCATATATTAGCACAGTCATATTTCTCCAAAAATACAATGTAATTTTTTTTGTTTTTTTTACGTCACATGGCAGAACAGAAATAGAAATTTAAATCTACACTCACAAATTTTACAATAAATATTATAAACATTTCTTGTCTACTTAAAATATATACTTTCAATGAGCACAAAGCACTGAGATAAGGCCGTCATAACGTTCATGCAAAGAGTAGATGCAAACGAAGTACTTAAGTGTTTCAATCTGCTGTTTATTTATTGCAACTCATGATTTTTTTTAAACAATATTGTAGATTTATAATGGTTTTTATGGTTTAAATCTTTAAAAAATCTTTGGGTTGTCTTGTCAGTGACATAAATTAGTTTCAATATTATCGTTTATCGTCTGTTTCGTCTGCGTTTGAAAGTGAATGAATATATATTTGTAACTTTTTTTTTGTCTACAAAAGCCAGAACAGCTCACTCAAAGAACAAACGCACTCAAAAGTTTACAACACATTTTAATACCAAAATATCTTCATTAAATAAATACTGTGCAAATACTTAATAAGGCAAGTGTTTCCTTTACAATCGTATAGTGATGTAAACAAAAGATTACTCTTTCTTTCAATGAAAATACCACAATAGAAAAACCTGAAAAGACCAGTAATGGTGTTGCTATCGAGGCGGGTCAAATGCAATGAGCCCAATTAGCTGAGACTAACAACAGGGAGCATAAATCACAGGACAAAAGCCTAAAGTCAACGACGCAAGAGAGAAATCACAACAGGAATCTACGGAGAGTCGTAAAAGTACTCGTAACACATTTAAAACAACATGGCTTTCAAATTAGGGCTAATAAAACACACAGGGATGCACCGATTCGATACTCAAAGATTTGCTAGATCGGATATCGGCTTCCAAATATCGATTCAGCCGATATCCTGGATGGACATCTAAACTGATGTAATAAGACTACTCACTGGTCGTAGTCTTTCCAGAAAGTCTCATAATGTTGGAACTTTTATTTCCGCAAAATTATTCTGTAGTTACACGAGAGAGACATAACAGCTACTTAACACATTTGGATCAGATTTGTCTTATTTTATTTTTGTTTAAAGGTAACAAATGCAGTTTTCAGTCTCTGTACTGGTATCGGTATCGGCAGACACTTGAAGCTATAGTATCGACATCGGCATCTGTAAAAACAAGAGAGCTACACTGCAAAAAAAAGACATATCTGAATAACTTTCATTGACCTTGATCTGATGAGTTTTAGTTTGTCTGACTTTTATGGTAAATAATTTAGCTTTACATATTCAAACCAGTCAGAAATACATTGAAACAAATCATATAATAAACTGCGGTCCCTATAGTGAATACAGCTGCATAAACTTCTCAGATCAAGACTGTGTCATTTTAACTTCTAGAGATATTTTGTTTTTGAAGCGTATAACAAAATGATCTAAAAGTCAACATAAAGACTTTGTGGTCAAACATGTTAACATACCTCGTACAATAAGCTTATAATTGATTTTACAAATAATATTACAGATTAAAACAGTAACATAAACCTGGCTTTGAAAATCTTTAAAATGTTAAATATACACTGCAACAAATAAGATCAAGATTAGTTAAAATTAGTTAAAAAAGTTGTCTGACGCATAGATGCATTTATCAGATAGACCTACAATATGATTTGACTTTGATTTCTAGGCAGAGAGTATGACTGAGATAAGAATTTAACATATGGCATAGGAAAAGTACATGTTTTTACCATAAATAGATATAGCCAATTTAAGAAAAGACAAATCAGGCGCCTTCTTTCCCTGAGGTCGCTCCCGCTAGCGTTAGCAACAGGTTTGATTGACAGCGTTGCTAAGCGCCTGAACTCGGCTCCAAATTCGTCCCTAGCCTCGATGAGCTTCATTTGACTGGAGCTGAACGCTACGGGCGACGTCACACTCCCTTAGTCCACTTCTTTATACAGTCTGTGGTTTTTACTTGATCTTGAACCCAGCCAAGCGATGTAGATCAGTTTAATAAACGTAACCAAATCAAAACACAAGATCAGTATTCTGAATTCTAGTCAGACTAATGAACCCATGCCTGATCTTTCATTTTTTGCAGCGTAAATTTCATTAATAAAAGCTATATGCAGAGTAAAGCTTATGTAACACACCCCCGAAAGTGAAAGTGGAAGTAAACAGTCCACTATTCACCTAATTGGAAAACAAAAATTAACAAACTGAGAATACTGATCATTTCAAATAAAAAAAAAATTAAGGAACCCATTTTTTTTTTTTTATCAAACAGCCAGTTATGTCAGATCAGTCTAACAGTGAACTGCTCCAATGGTGAAGCCTGAGATCCAGAACACACACTTCTTCAATACTTCACAAAGATGTGAGTCTGGTCACTGTCGAATCTCACTGAGTTCAGATGGGCGTGATTAACAAGTGGATTAGCCAATCAGGGACACGCACGGTCCGTCCGTATCAAAACAAATATGGCTGCTTATGAGGAAAAAAGAAAGGGGAAAAAATCACATGCAGAGGACTGAAAAACATCACATACTTCTGTTTTAATCTGAGGTGAGTGGAAATGTGGTTTTGTTCAAAATGATGGGTAACCAATGAGCTTCTTCGTTTCTCATGTGTCACTGAAAAAGACAAATCTGATTGGATGATCATGTTTAGTTCTGGCTCAAGACGTGATGAAGGAAATAGGGACCGGACTGATATCAACCTATATAAAAAAAACAGACAAACATCATACTGGATTTGCCAGGCAACCAATGGTACGCTTCAAAAATATCTTAAGTATTTGAATATTTTAGCTCATGTAACAACTGAAACTAATTATTTTTATCAAAATTTTCAAACAGAAATTTGTCTGAGGAAAGCCAGAATGATTTTAAAGGAGCAATTTTGAGTAGCGTTCCTTTGTGTTTTTCTGTTTAGTGTTTTTACGCTTTCAATACTTTCATTTTCCCCCTATCAAAACAACGTTCTTGTATGTGCAGTAAGTGTAGTCTCAGCGTGAGAACTTCCGCGGCCTGTAGGGGGGCAGAGGCAGCTGCTGAAGCCCAGGTCGCTCCTCCTCGATCGGGGCTAGCTCTTCCGCAGAGCCCCACTTCTTCTTGGAGGAAAACAGAGAGGCCAGCTTCCTGTTCCGGTGGCGCTCGCGGGCCTGGGTCACTGCGTACTCTGGATACAGTGAGACAGCAGCACGTGAAGGAAAGTACTGATAGATTTTACACATAGGCCTGTCACAATAATAACCCTTTTCTAAATGTGCAATACAGTATATTATTAAAAAGAAAGATGAGTTGCAACCATAGACTATACAAAGAAGTGGACTAAGGGAGTGTGACGTCACCCGTAGAGCTTGGCTCCAGGCAAATGAAGCTCAGCAGTTATAGGGGTGAATTTGGAGCCAAGTTCCATATTAGGAATTCCGACTGCGAGTATCATAGCAACCAAAGAGCCAATCTGGAGCGAAGCTGTTGAAGGTAATGCCCCTTCCCGCCCGTCTGGTTTAGCAGGCAGCGGGCGCTTAGCAACGCTCCCAATCAAACCTGTTGCTAACGCTAGCGGGAGCGACCTTGGGGAAAGAAGGCGCCTGATTTGTCTGTTATTAATGTTCATGTATTGATTTACAGACATAAAAGTGAAATAAAAATACCAATATCATATAGAGCGGGTTAATACGAACATTTTAAGACAAAATGACGAGCCTGACAACAGCAGTTACAGAACAGAGTGAAGCAACAGTTTTCCAATGTAAAGTGAATTGGAGCCAGAGTCGATGGAGCCAGAAGTGCGCCCATGCTCACTTCCTATTTGGAACGCGGCGGCTAGCGGGTTAGCTATGTCCATTTATATATACAGTCTATGGTTGCAACAAACACAGGCCAAATGGTGCGGACTGTTTTTAGAAGTAAATAATCATGAGATCTCGTATTAAAAGTTCAACGTTCAACAAGTAAGTGAGATATTCAGGCAGTCTATCATCGTAGCCCCTTATAAATACATGTTATACAGTGTTGTTCTCTTCTGACAGATAGCGATGGCTAACCTACGTTTTCATAGTGTGTGCAGTGATGGGTTTTAAATACATCACCTGTTATGAAACGAAGGGCTGAGTGAAAAAGTGTGTCTAAAGGTTTCAAAGTAGAGGCTGAAGTCTGAATGTGTATTATAGCTCCATAATCCAGTACAGAAAGAAAGGTTTGAACAATTTCTTTGAATGATAAGTTGACATACACTATATAAAAAGACACATACACTTTTTTTTCTCACTGTCTGACATGAAATCAGACTAAACTTTTCCTGTTTTACGTCAGTTAGGATTACCTAAATTATTTTTATTTGCCTAATGCCAGAATAATGAGAGAAGGATTTTTTTTGACAATTTCGTCTAAAAAAAAAATCCAAAAATGAGTCTTTTTATGGCTATGATTAACAGCACTGAAAAACACAATAGTGATATATGTACTCAACATTTACACAGTTAAATGTAGTGCTTTATGATGCCAGGTGATGCCTAATTTTGCATAATCGTTTCAAATACCTTCAATGGATCTGTTATCTTATTGTTAAGTTTGATAATTGGGTAGTAGCAAAAGGCAGTTAGTTATCTTGAATATCTTTTACGCCTTTGAGTGGAGATGTACTCACGTATGTCGCATTCCTCCTCCGACACTTCGGGATGTTCCTTGATGTTCAGATAGTGGAGAGCAAGATGGCCACTGTAGTCCCTCAGGTTTTCTTTAGCTCCTGATAACAAAAAACTAAACGTGAAAGTCGACACTGGAGCGAGGAATGCCCTAAGCTGCTTTGGAGATAGTGTAAGCTGCACAAAACCACATGTAAATAAACCAGCTTGAGTTTAAAACAGGAAAGCGGATTGTGTGAAAAACAAGCAAATCAAATAGAGCGCAGATTTAATGTTATTACAAAGGTTTAAAACTGAACTGCTAAAAGCAACTGATATTCGATTAGGGAAGTCACAAGGTCAAATACAATTCTTCCAAATATTTGTTATAGAATTTTGCACAATTCTCACAATTATCGATAGCTCAACTTTTAAAAGGCCTGTACCTGATACAGATATATTGTATAAGCAGCTAGCTAGCATCTGACAGGCTAGCTAGCTCACAGTCTCAAAGCTAACAGTCACTTTCATTAAAATCGACTGAAATTAATTAAAATAAAGCCTACCCGATTATTTTTCTATGTAGAATACTTCAGTTTGTGTCAGTGTTTTAATATTTATTATGCCTCAAAATTAGCATTAGCGTTAGCATTGAGACACAAACATCTCTCTTTCTAAACACAAGTGTCCTCCGGTGAAATATTTATTTTATTTGTGTAGTATTTAACATGTTGTCAGTGACATCCACCTGCAGCTCCCTGTCCACTGCCTCATCTTTAAATATTTATTCATTTTAGCGTGACTCGGCAAAAACCTCATAGATATACAACTGGACAGAAAGTAGTGACGCTAACAGTGAGGTTGCCGGACGCTGTTGTGCACAGAGCGAATTATAAAGTATTTGATTGTCTGATAATCAGGAAGTGTATGTTTGCATGCTAGTAGTTGTAAGGATAGGAATTAGGATGCTCAGAATGCATAAGGCAAGTGAGGAATAACTTTGGACGGCAAACGGTTTAAAATGAACTAGTTTTGCTTTTCACATTTTTAAGACAGTAAAAAATCTGTACCTTACAATCAAATATTTACAACTTAAACAAAATTGGATTAGGAATAGCTCATACCATACGTCCCCACCAGCAGGTCTAGAATATGGCGATGCCCATGTAACGCTGCTATGTGCAAAGGTGTGTATCCCTGTTTAAATAAGAAAAAATACAGTGAATCAAACTTCAGTAGGTTAACTTTACTATATACTAGTTTTTCATATACAACTTTACCATGTACTGCTTTACTATATACTACTTTAACATATATTTAACACATAACATTGAGACTTAAAGTGCATATGACAGGTTTTCATGTTTTTCGAATTATTAGGTTTGGTGGGATTATATCTGTAAAGTACAGTACCTGTCTGTACCTTAAGTAAATTTTAAAGTGGACACTTTTTACTTTTACTTCACTTCATCTGAGAGCAGGTATCTGCACTTTCTACTCCAGTATATTTTTGAACAGGACTGAAAGGTAAAAATATTTTTTATTATTGTCTGAGACCTGCTGAAAGGCTGAAGGGTTTATTTTTATCAACTTCATAATTGAATCGAACAAAAATATACAAATAAAACCAGCCAGAAAATACATTGTTTCAGTTGTTTCTGTTGAACCAGATTCAGCACAAATCTTTATCAAAATCACAGCATTTGAAGCTTCATTAGCTCTCAAACTCTGCGCAAAATACTTTTTACTCTTTTAAGTAGATTTTCCCATGTTACTTGAGTATTTTTTTGCTCCAGTATCTGTACTTTTACTTAAGTAACAAAATTGAGTACTTCTTCCACCAGTGGCAGTTTGTGGGAAAAAAAAAAATGAAAGTATAAAAAAATCGCAAGTTCTAAAACAGAATCCCTCTACCTTTGATATCAACACCAAAAATTTCATCCAAAATACAGGGACCATTTACCCGCAAGTTCATTTATTTTTATTAATCTAATCATAACAATTTCTACACATTTTGGCTCTTGTTAACATTACGGTTGCTAGGTATCAACTCTACAAATGCTGCCCATGTCCAACCAGGAAGTGAAATGATAAACTTCACCGAAATTTAAAAACTAGCAAAAACTAGCAAAAACTATGCGAGATTTTTAGTAAAATTCAAAACATTTAAAATTATATTAACTGTATGTTTTTGTGAAATTAGTCTGACCTGTTATACGCACTTTAACAGACTCACAAAGAATAGAAAGAGCTGAGTACATACCCCCTTTAGTTTCCCAGACCCGAGAACAGCCAATCAAAACATGAGTGTGAAAAACAGATACAAATTAGTGAAGGTTAAGACAACACCAGATAATGATTAGAACACATAATTGCTCGGCCAATTCAGTGAAAATTGCTTTAGTTTTCAGCGGCGGTTCTGCTTTGGGAAACAATTACGATGACACAACATGATTTATTAGCAGAGCCTCAAACACGAGCTGCTGTAATGCATTTGCACAGCTGGACGTTAGCGGCATTACGTCACTGAGGAAGAGGAGCACCCAAAAGGCCCACATCCTGGTACTCACGTGCTGAAACACAAAGACACAAAGATACAGTGAGATTTAAAAGGGAATGGACTGTAGAAAACATATCCCAGTTCTACTTCTAACAGTTGGAAATAGGAAGAAGATGCTAAATTAGGGCTGGGTCATATGAGAAAAAGAAAAATCGAATCGGGATCTGATCCTGTGACAGTAGGCCCTTTTCACGCAGCTAGTTCCGGAGAGAGCCGCACATCCCGCTTGGAAACGAGCCAAGTCGCGCAAAAATAAATTAATATTTAAATACCAGGCTGTGGACAACAAGTTACAGATAGATGATCACAGACAACATGTCAAGACCTTTACTACACTGTAAATACTTCACTGGAGGAAGCTTGAAGGTGTCTTGAAGTTAATGCTAACTGAAATTAAAATGAATTACGGTAGTGCTGTTAAAATAGCACTACAGTCGGAATGATTTTGTACAGAAAAACGATGCACTTGTCATTAGATGTATTTTCATAAAGTTGTTTTGTGATCTATTTTGAGATTTAGATTAGCATGAGCATTAGCATTAGCTTTGAGACATGAGCACCTATTTTTATAAACATACAAGTTTCCTCTGGTTAAGGCAAGGCCTTATTTGTAGCACAATTCGTACACAAGGTAATTCAAATAAAAGATACTAACTGCATAAATTGTGAGAAAACGTAACTTGTAATTTCGGTTCTATATAATTTTTTAACATATGGTCCACCCCTACGCTAAATGTGAAAAGCACTCACTGATTTTGTGTTGACGTCGGCGCCGGCTTCAGCCACTAAAGTCGCCATGTCTTTGTTTCCGTGTTTGGCCGCCCAGTGCAACGCCGTCTGAAAAACAGAGAACGTAAAAGTATTCAGGATTAGAACCCGAGGCTCCGTTTTCATCAGTTGTTCTTACATTTACATTTACATCATCATATAGCAGTGTTAGAGTCAAGGAGGGAAGAGTCTTGCCCAAGGATACAACATCAGTTTTGGGCCTGGTTAGTACTTGGATGGGAGACCAGTGGGAATACCAGGGGCAACAGTGGGACTGCATTGGCTCTACTGCAAACTGCTGTTGTGATTTTGGGCAAGACACTTCACCCACATTGTCTAGTCAGATTGGCAGCCATACCTCCATCAGTCTACCCCAGGGCAGCTCTGGCTACAGTAGTATCTTACCACCACCAAGTATGGAATGAATATAATGCACAAAACTGTAAAATGCTATGTAAGACTATAAAGCTTTATTGCTATAATGCATTATTAAGATTATAGTATACAATGAATGGAGCAGGCATTGAACCTCTAACCTTCAGATTAGAGGGAAAACACATTGCCACATCTATAATGTCGTAGTAACTGAAAGAAAAGATTTAAAAGAAAAGATGGGACGACAGTAGCTCAGTTGGTAGAGCGTTTGTCCGCTGCTCTGAAAGGTCGGTGGTTCAAATCCCGCTCTCCGACGTAAAAACATCATCGGTGGAGCTGTAAGATCCACTGACCCACAGTTCGGCGGTGCGATTCCAGCTCCCGCAGATGATTGCTGTTATTGTGTCCTTGGGCAAGACATTTAACCCGCCTTGCCCCTAGTGTCTGCGTGTATGAATGGGTGAGTGGTTCCTTGATGTAAAGTGGTTTCCTTAAAGGTGGAAAAGCGCTATACAAAAATGTGACTATTTACCGTTTTTTCCAAAAGACAAAACTTTCCCATGCATGTCATGAATGGTCTATCGGCTTGGCACATTTTGTCGATTGGAAATAAGTGTGAATCAAATTTTTCGTAGCTGTCTTTATGTTGTTTCCTGACCAGCTGATCTGTGCCTTGTAGCGGCTGTAGCGTCGTTAGCCCTGTGTAATCTTCTTACGGCTCATGCACATGCGTCTCAGAGGGGAGCGTCCTGCGGCAGAGACTTGAAGTTTCCTGCTTTTAACACGCTCCTAATTACACAACAACACCTCCCTGTGTCCACGGTGACAGCCCCCGCACCTGTCAGCCCCCCGCACCTGTCAGGGCTGAAGATGGATGATGTGTACGTGACCCCGCCCCGCCCGACATCTCTGCCCCTGTCAGCTCCCGTCAGGCCAAACCCAACGACAACACAGACACGAGACGCAAAAATGAGCCCGGATCATTTGAATAAAGTTTGTAAAACAGCATCTCACGGCAGCTAACCACAGCCACCTGCCCATTAAAGGCTGCTCCTGTGATCTTCAGTGTTGAACCTGCCAGAATTTAAGTGCAGCAATTATGAGGCATCAACAGGTGGAGCATGTGGACTCAATAAGCCCCGTTCTCACTAGTCTCTTCTGTGAATGGAACAATACACAGACATTCATTCATCTATTGTCTATTTTACAACTATTTTAAGAGCGAGCTGACGTCCCTCTCTCAGATGGGTATCCTCTGTATCTTATATATGACACTTTATAGGAATTATTCAAAAGGGAAAGTTCGTCAGATGGGTATCCTCTGTATCTTATAGGAATTATTCAAAAGGGAAAGTTACAGTTATTATAAAACCAGATCATACTCCACTGTGTTGTACTGCCACCGATGGGGACACGTGTTTATAAAGGCAGGTCTTTTTATCTTGATGCTAATTTGAAAGGAATTAAGATAATAATCCTTACAAACAGATGTAATTAATTAAAGTTAGCATTAGCCAGGTGTAGGGTGACCAGACGTCCCTCTTTACCTGGAACAGTCCCAGTTTTGAGCCCCGTGTCCCCTGTCCCAGCAGATTTATCCAAAACCATTGATTTGTCCCAGTTTTATACAAGAAAGTCCCATGTGTCCCTGTTTTTGGCCAATATGATCCTCGCCAACAGTAAAGAGGGGCATAAAATGTCATTTGTTTAGCCAAAATACAAAATTAAAAAAAATACAAAAAATGAGCAGACCACAAAGGGAAAAGTTAAGTCGTAACAAGTCATAAATAAGTCATGAATGGGCCGAGTGCGTAACAGTTTTCCTTAATGGAGCTCAACATTGGCCACTAACAAAATTTCTCATTCATTTTTCCCATAGACCCCCCCCTCCTAAAAAATAAAAAAATAAATAAAAGTTTGAACTCTTACTTAGGGCTAATTAGCAACGTGGTAACTAATGGCCTATAAACCAACCACCTCGTAACGGCGGTGTCCCAGTTTTTGCTTTTGAAAACCCGGTCAGGTGCCATTGTGCACGGAGCCAGTTCTCAATTCACAACAGAGTCTTATTTTGAGTCCACACCGAGAGGTCATGACACCACTCACTACAGCACAGCGGCCATCTTGTCTAAAGGCTTCTTACATAAAGGACGTGTCGAGATTTTGTGCTGGAGGGAGAAAGAGAGAGAGAGAGAGAGAAAGAGAGAGAGAAAAAGACAGAGAGACATAGAAAAAGAGAGACAGAGAGAGAACGAGAGAGAGAAAGAGACAGAAAGAGGGACGGAGAGAGAGACAGAGAGAGAGAGAGAAAGAGACAGAGATAGAGCAAGAGAGAGAGAGAAAGAGACAGAGGGAGGGAGAGAGAGAGACAGAGAGAGCGACAGAGAGAAAGAGAGAGAGAGGGGGAGAGAAAGACAGAGAGAGAGGAAGAGGGAGAAAGAGAGAGAAAGAGAGAAAGGGAGATAGGGAGGAAGAGAGAGAGAGACAGAGAGAGAAAAAGACAGAGAGAGAGAAAGAGAGAGAAAGAGACAGAGAGAGAGAGAGAGAGAG
>KN472906.1:14269-30760 GCA_000787095.1 Periophthalmodon schlosseri
AGAGGCAGAGGAGGGAGAGAGAGGGAGGGAGAGAGAGAGACAGAGAGAGAAAGAGATGGAGAGAGAGCGCACACGAGAGCGAGAAAGATAAAAAGAGGAATTGGTAGAAGGACATTTGTACATTTGTCATTAAAGGTGCTGTCAGTCTGGCTCTGCTCTGCTCTTTTGTCTCTCTGTCACTCAGAAGATGGATGTGAAACTTGACAAGCGACTGTTAGAAGTGAATGGTCTAAAAGGACTATGGTTTAAAATCAAGATGGAGGACGGGTTAGAGTCTGTATCAGAATAAGGCACAGGCTGATACTACTCTGTGGGGGAGAAACAATGTTCATTTTGACAACAGAACAACACCGTAATTTAGTTTAGTTTTAAATATTTACTATTAGCTCTATTCTAGGTTTAGTCAATACAATGTCACATATATATTTGATGAGCTAATGGTCACATTTTTTCAAAGCGCTTTACATCAAGGAACCACTCACCCATTCACACACACATTCACACACCAGTGCACGCAGACACTGGGGGCGAGGTGGGTTAAGTGTCTGGCCCAAGGACACAACGACAGCATTCATCTGTGGGAGTTCAACAACATCATCACATTTCTACCTGCCACATGTATCTTGGGCATTATTATTATTTCCTTATATCTGTTTTGGGGCTTTAATGCCGTGGGACATTATAGGAAAAGCAATTAACATCTACATGGAGTCGAGCGGGAGGCGTGGCATCTACCAGAAAAGTTACATACTACTACTTTAACTCTACTGCTTTAACTTTGGATCGGGCTAATAACTTGGTATTGACTAGTTGTTTAATAAATGAGCTGGAACGACATCTTTTGGAGTTTAATCTTTATCGTGTGTGTCATTTCGATGTACTACAGCGAAACGTTTTCTTAATTTGTAGTATTATTAAAATTGCTGTACCTGATTTTATCTGTCTTAAAAACGTGAAAAACAGAACTAGTTTATTTTAAACAATTTGCTGTGGACAAAGTTACTCCTCACTTACCTTACGCATTCAGACCATCCTAATTATTCACCATGATGAGTCTATAAGCGCTTTTAACAATTTCCTTCCTGATTCTAGGACAGTAAAACACTCTGTAATTAGATGCAGACAGCACACCTTGGACTTATTTTGACCTCAAGAGCTGCTTATATAATATATCTATTCTGGGGCAAGACACATTTTGCTCAAATACAGGGAAAAAAATCAGATACAGCGCCTTTAGTTGTGATATTTTTCTACAGCAATACACCGCACATCAAAATTGTGTATTTGTTATTACAGGACAAGCCCAGATCTTGTCACATAAGACAGACAGCGACAGGGACATTCTGACTGGCGGGTCGGTGACGGACGATATACAGAACAGGATGCGTCTCATTCGAGTCTCTACCCCCCTCGGTTCTGCTCTGTCCCATCCATCAGAGACCCCCTTGTCCCGCCACGCGCCCCAGCCGTGAGGGGAGGCAGCTGGGTACAAAGCCCCGACACAGCCCCGGAGAGGGGAGAGTGACGGAGGAGTCGTGTACTTACAAACTGAAGAGGAGAAGAGGAAGTCCACCACAGCGAGACCAGGAGAGCGCATCACCATGGAAAAACACAGGAAGAGGGATGAGACACGTTGGTCAGATTTAGGGGAACTGGGCTGTCAAAGTGTTTTACATAACGGTTGTTGATTGGTTGATTGATTGGTTAAAAACACAAGTATAGAGTAGATGTCATTTACTATCTGAGAACCAGCGACAGGGGTGGGATTTAATACGTTTTCTTCTTCCCACTCCTTTTCGAGCTTAAATAAGAAAAAAAAAAAATATGTGAAATGTGCATTAAGTGTTCTGGATACATGTGTTCATTAATTTGCTTGAAATAAATAAATAAATGAAAAATGAACCTAAAACATAACATTTCGAACTTGTATAAAATTTCAAGTTTAGTCCAAGTCCTATTAAAATACAGTGATCATTATATTTGCTACTAAATCTGTCCCCTATGTCACCATTTCCATTTAAATATATATTTTTTTAAGTTAAATGAATGTAAATACACTACCAGTCAAAAGTTTATACACACCCTCTCATTGAATGTTTTTTTTTAATGTTTACTACTTTTTACGTTTTATATACACACAGAAGGCATCAAATATATGTTGTAAGATGTGTGGAATTATGTTGCAAAGAAAAAAAAGTGAAATAACTAAGTATTTTTTTCTATTTTATATTCAAATCCTCAAAGCATCCAGCCTTTGCTTTGTGGAGAGCGCTGCAAACCCTTGGCCTTGTCTCTATGAGCCTCTTGATGAAATCTCCTGAGATGGTTTCCACTTCACAGCTGCTCAAAGCAAAGAGCGGCTAGTTTAATTTTTTTTGTATCTAAGTTCTGAGTTATTTTGAGTTTACTTTGTGTCTCCTCCTTATCATACGTGTTCATTCATAGTTTTAATGTCTTCAGTGAGAATCTACAATGGAAATAATCTTGGAAATAAAGAAGAAACATGGTGAAAAAATGCGTCCAAACTTTGACTGGTCGTGTAGATCATTTTAAAATCTAAATTATTTGCTTTGTATTAACATAAAATTATGAAATAGAAAAAGGGGACATAGCATATTCAAGTTTTCATTTCTAATTCAAGTGTCTACAGACAGACCACTGAGTTAACATGGAAATAGAAGGGCAGTTACGCTAAAAATATGAGTGTTTCCAGAGTCAACACATTTTATTTTATATAATTAAATATAGTTATAATTGTACAAAAATTAACGGTTAATCAGCAAAGTTTACTAGAACTTAAAGCCACAGTATGTAACTTTTTTTTGCTTAAAACAGACTAAAATAAAAGCATGTTTATTCATTTTTGTTGTCGTTACTAAAGAACATTTGTTTTTACTGTGAGTGGGCTTGCAACTCCACAAACCTGACTCTTATTTGGCCTGAAGGAGGGCTCCCACCTGCTGGTTTCCATGGAAATGTTGTCCTAATCTTCCACAGTTATGGCATAAAACATATCTATCTCCATGGTGAATGTTGTTTCTATTTCCGTGTAATTAAGCAGATGACATGCCACCTCCAAAAAGTCACATACTGCACCTTTAATGTAAATATGTAGGCCTTGCTATGGATTTTAAAATATGAATATCTCCATTAGCAAACACTGATAATTGGAAACAGGAGCAAGATAAATATTTTCGGCTCAAAAAAAAAAAAATTCTATATCGGACCATTCTTAGTGATAGATAATAGTAGGTCTAAAATTATCCAGTAAAAAATGAGCTTAAGTGTAGCTCAGAACTTTCAAACTCTGTAATCTGGTGAAAACCATTCTGTGCCTCTTGTAGCTGCTGTTTTTGTGAGAATATCCCCCAAATCTGTCAATCCCAACAAACATTTACAGAGAGCAGGAAACACTTCAGAGAGAAAGGAGTAATCCCTCCTTTTACACTGAGGTTTGGAGCACTGCCCTCTGCTAATACTGACCAGTTATATAGTGATGTAACTTAATGTAAACCAGGACTAAAGCAGGACTACACCAGGACTAAACCAGGACTAAACCAGGACTAAAGCAGGACTACACTGGGACTAAACCAGGACTAAACCAGGACTAAACCAGGATTAAACCAGGGCTACACCCGGACTAAATTGGACCGAAACCAAGACTACATCCGGACTAAATTGGACCTAAACCAGGACTAAGCCGGGACTAAAGCAGGACTACACTGGGACTAAACCAGGACTAAACCAGGGCTACACCCGGACTAAATTGGACCGAAACCAAGACTACATCCGGACTAAATTGGACCTAAACCAGGACTAAGCCGGGACTAAAGCAGGACTACACTGGGACTAAACCAGGACTAAACCAGGGCTACACCCGGACTAAATTGGACCGAAACCAAGACTACATCCGGACTAAATTGGACCTAAACCAGGACTAAGCCGGGACTAAAGCAGGACTACACTGGGACTAAACCAGGACTAAACCAGGGCTACACCCGGACTAAATTGGACCGAAACCAAGACTACATCCGGACTAAATTGGACCTAAACCAGGACTAAGCCGGGACTAAAGCAGGACTACACTGGGACTAAACCAGGACTAAACCAGGGCTACACCCGGACTAAATTGGACCGAAACCAAGACTACATCCGGACTAAATTGGACCTAAACCAGGACTAAGCCGGGACTAAAGCAGGACTACACTGGGACTAAACCAGGACTAAACCAGGGCTACACCCGGACTAAATTGGACCGAAACCAAGACTACATCCGGACTAAATTGGACCTAAACCAGGACTAAGCCGGGACTAAAGCAGGACTACATCACATCAACCAAAATAGGTTTAAAATGATCTTGAGCTGCATCTTTCACAAGTATAAGACACATAGACCAGTACACGCCCATGGACCACTATGGAACCTACTGGACGACTGAGGGATTACACAGATATAAGGCCACATGGGAATAGAAAGGAAAGTACTAACATTTAAATCACATTCTATTGTCTAAAGACAGATTGTTTTTTTTATTATCATCGGTATGATAATAAAAAAACAACACTACTGTATATTACTCAAGTAGGCGTAAATATACTACAGAGTGAGTACCACACCTCTTCACTAGAATACTAATATTAAAAGTGGACCTACACTGAAATCCACATGTGTTTTGTATCAAATATCTGACTGCGTCTCTTCCTGTCGCTGCCTGTTCTATCTGCCCCATCTCCACCAACAAACTTCAAAGTGTTCCCCAAAAGACTTAACACCTTCCCAGGGACAAGACCCGCATTGTTCTCCAATTAATCCCAGCCTGCTCTATTACTTTCAGATTATCCTTAAGTGGGCCAAATCTAAAGGCCTTTTCTTAATCCCCTCATCTCCCATGCACTTCAATGGCTGGTTGGGTTATCTTGTCCTGGGCGGGTGTGGCTTTAGGCTTAGGTTCAGTCTTAGAAGGTGGTCTGCTCCTCGGTCCCTCGCGTGGTTGCCAAGTCTGCGTCTTTATAGCGATTTATAGTGGGGTTGTTTTTTGGGAAAGTCGCTTGTGAAATTAGAGAGGAGAGGGTTACACCAGGACTATACCAGGACTACATCAGGACTAAATCAGGGCTAAAACAGGACTACAGTAGGACTAAATGAGGACTAAACCAGGGCAACACTGGTACTAAACCGGGACTAAACCAGGACTACACCAGGACTATACCAGGACCACATCAGGACTAAACGAGGACTAAACCAGGGCAACACTGGTACTAAACCGGGACTAAACCAGGACTACACCAGGACTATACCAGGACCACATCAGGACTAAACGAGGACTAAACCAGGGCAACACTGGTACTAAACCGGGACTAAACCAGGACTACACCAGGACTATACCAGGACCACATCAGGACTAAACCAGGACTACACCAGGACTAAAACAGGACTACAGTAGGACTAAATGAGGACTAAACCAGGGCAACACTGGTACTAAACCGGGACTAAACCAGGATTAAAACAGGACTAAACTAGGACTAAACCAGGAATACATCAGGACTAAATCAGGAATAAATCAGGACTAAACCAGGACTAAACCAGGACTAAACCAGGACTAAAGCAGGACTAAATCGGGACTTAAATAGGACTAAACCAGGACTAAATCAGGACTAAACCAGGACCTTATGCATTCTGAACATCCTAATTATTCACCGTGATGAGTTTATAAGTGTTTTTCAAAACTCTCCTCCGGGACCAGTGCGCAGTTTTGTCGTGACTCCTGACAATAAAGCTAACATTTGGCATGCTAACAGTGCACTTCCTGATAATAGACAGTACACAGCTGACTTATGTTGACCTCAGAAGCTGCTTATACAATATATTTGTACTGGGGCAAGACACATTTTGCTCAAATACACGGGGAAAATTTCAACTTTAAATGCGCTAATATAAATGTGTGCATCTCACTCACTCAGTTTGATACTTCTTTTTGTTGGGCTCGGGTTGCTTAATTTGGGCGTTTTTTTTCAAAGGCTGGGTCGCTTGTTGCTCTCTGAATATCTGGCAACCCTGGTTCCTAGCCATGGGGACAGTGTGAGAACCCGAAGCCAGAGGGGGGACAGCAAACATGGCTGAAATCTCTTAAGCGCACACAGGGACAAATAAAAGGATTTGGGTTGTCAAGGGGCACAGGAGCTAAAAAGCTATCTGCCCATAATCCTTTTGATAGTGGAGCTTTGAAATGCATGATCTGGCCATGTTTAACACAAGGTGGGAGTTCAGATGTCTATACGGGATTGCAGTTATTGTTTTGAAGATTAGAGTATAGAGTATCGTCACATATAAGGAGAGATAGGTAGTACTTAGCTACATTTACTTGAGTAACTTAAAAACATGTACTTATCTGGGTAGTTTTCAGACACCATGCATGTAGTGATATTGATTTTGAAATGATCAACAGGTCAACGGTAGCAATGCAGATCAGTTTCTTAATTTTTGTGATGAATTTTGTGTATTTATTTTGTTTGCTCAAAGCCGAAGCTTGAACTCGAAAACTTTAGTCAGGCTGTTAGCACGGACATGGTTAAAATACTCCCTCAAATCATATGAAAAGTACTTTTTACATTTCATTCCAGTTAAAAAAACGTAGTGGAGGAGAAAGTACAGATACCTGCTCTCAAATGTAGTGAAGTAATTCAAAAACTTCAGTCAGGATGTTACCGCGTACCTGGTAAAAATAACCACTCAAATCATATAAAAAGTACTTACTTATTTTACTCTTGACTAGGGATGTATCCAGTTTTTTAGGGACTGGAAAGGGCATTTTATTTCAAAACACAGTTAACTTACAACAAAATGTATTCAATTGTGTTATTTTTCCAGTAAGTATCTATTGAACAGCTTTGCATGAATAAAAGTTAAAAAATGAAACATTCTAGGCCAACAAAAGCCAGTAACTAGTCTCTTACATCCCATAAAAGGCCCACACAAGATGAGTTGAACCGATATCTTGGAATGATTCCCAATCCAGCTAATTTTCCTGGATCAGCACCGATATTTGATACTAGTATAGGTGCATCCCTTCTCTTGATTCTTGCATGTCCCAACTTGACAACTGTAAGTCTTATCTTACGCCTAACCGAAATAGGTTGGTTCTAAAAAAAAAAAAATTGACGTTTTTACCGTGTCTAACAATATCCTTTCGTTAAAACTAACTAGCTTTGATATGCTTCCATACTTTCTTGCTATCTACAAGTAAAACACCAAAAAAGACCTTGAAAACATGTATTCTAGAGGTGAGCAATGTCCATAGATCTGACCTGTTATCTGCCGGTCTCCATGGAGATAGATACATATCTTTAATGCCATACTGTAAACTACTGTCATACTGTTAAGGTAAAGCAATCACATTCCCATGGAGACAAGTCAGCGTACTTTGTTACCACTAGAACAGTTACAAGGTGCGGCTTTACAGACTGTTACCGCAAGTGAATCTCTCCACTGTAAAATCTGTTCATTTCTGTCTTAACGGGACTTTTGTAGAATAATAGTTTATGTTTGCATTCATTTGCACATAAGAGGAGACAGTGGCGGAAGGTAACAAAGTACAAGTAGTAAAGCACTTACTTGAGTAGAATTTTTAGGTATCTGTACTTTACTTAAGTACATTTTACAGTGGATACTTTTTTACTTCACTGCATTTGAGAGCAGGTATCTGTACTTTCTACTCCATTACATTTTTGAACAGGACTGACAAGTAAAAAGTACTTTTCATATGGTTTGAGGGGTTATTTTTACCATGTTCAAAAATAAATACACAAAACTCATGAGAAAAAAATTAAGAAATGGATTCGTATTGTTACTGTGGACCGTCAGTATCGCAACATTTAACACTTTAACAAATTAACAACACTTTTACTTTTTACTCTTAAAGTACATTTTTAAACGGGTACTTAAATACTTTTACTTAAGTCGATTTTTTTCCTGTGATACTTTTACTTTCTTTTAACTTTTTAGCTCTGTATCTGTACTTTTACTTAAGTAACAAAATGGAGTACTTCATCCACCATTGACGGTAGAATTGCTATAAGAAATCGCATTAACTCACCCCCTGAGAAGGACGGCCATGTTCCCAGTCAGCAGCCACAGTGAGGGAACAGAAAAATATGTTAGTCTGTTGTCTTTATAAGATTTGGAAATGATTAAAATAAAAAAAAAATAAAAAAATCAAATACTCACTGAGGTAAAGTCCTGGATTTCCACATAGACAGAGGAAAAAAAAGAAACAAGGGATTAAAATGACATAACAAAAACAGTTTAATCAACACACAAAACAAAAAGCAATAAAAGGTTTGACAGATGTGGCTACTGCTAACAAGCTCGCACCTTAACCACAACCCCAAAGGAGGACAGGTTTAGCCAGGTCGAATTTGTTCACTGGAAAAACTACGATCTTAAATAAGCAATGGGTTTTTATCTTGATTTTAGATGATTTTTTATTTTTCAATTATAAGTGCAATGATACTTGTTCCACTGGCATTTTCCCTGGGCTAGTCTGTATCAAAACCAAACAAATACTCAATACATAAGCAACTGAAAAACTTTATGTAAGAAAGCTGTTTTTGCCACATTGTCAAAAAATCAATACGAAAACTAATATTAAAGGGCCCATATTACGCTATTCTCTGATCTATGTTATAATGTTGTTTCCTCATCACAAATATACCTTGTGTTGGTTCATTCACACATGTTTAACACACAAACCCTGCATATTTATGCTGAGTTCTTCTCTCAAACAAAAAACACTCTGTTCCACCTTGTGATGTCATGTGTTAATACAGAAAGTGCTCCATTGTGTTTTTAAACTCCATACACCTTCACTAGAATCGTTTTGATGATTTCAGCCCTGGAATTACCAATCTCTGCTGAACAAAAGGTAAAAAGTAGCTGTTAACTTCATGACATTACAAGGTGGAACAGAGCATTTAGAGCTTTGGAGATGTAGAGAGAATAATTACAAAAGGTTATGGGTATGTTTTTGATGAGGTAAAAACATTATAACATGGTTTAAAGCTCACAAGAATCCATTTTGTCTAATATAGGACCTTTAAAGCTAGAATAGTTTTAGAATTGTCTTGATCTACATGGTAATATTAAATACATTTAAACAACAACAATGACAACGTAGTATCTAAAAATGTGGGTTTCTTTTGGCACGATAGTATTGAAATCTGTATCAAGACTTTACCTTGGTATAGAAATTGAGTTTGAAATATTTTGTATTGTAACAACAACTAGCAACATCACTCAAAAATGATGCTTTTATTTTGAGAAGCGCGGTCATTTGGTCAAAATATACAGCAGAAATCAGTCTAAATCTTTTGTAATTCCTCTAAAACACTGTGTACATTAGGATTCGTTTACATTTATTTAAAGTCTTCTCCATCTGCCACACAGATGGTTGCATTTACATTTAAAACAAGCTGATCTCATGTTGTCAGATTTAAACACGTTATTGACAAAGGGATTTTTACTTTAGCTGTTTGCAGTGTTGTCAACAGGACTGGTTTAAAAAAGGCTATTACACTGAAGTTATACGTACATTTAGCCAGACCAGAAATGGCTGCGGTGTGTTTGTACGTTGTTGTAGTGTTTTTATGAAAAATAAAGGAAGAGTATCGCTCAAGTTTACTCAGTAGGTTCTATGCACAAAAGCACGCTAGCTAGCTCACTGTCAATTAATATAAAGACTACCTGATTTAATTGTAGAATACGTCAGTTTGTGGAGTTGTTTTATATTGATTATGCCTCAAAATTAGCATTAGCGCTAGCACTGAGACAACATTCTATCAAGTGAGCAACTGTAGCCTGTAGTTATTGACTCTACAAACAGATTTTTCAGAAACATGATATATGACCTTCCTAAACTGGCCCATTTTGCCATTCACTGACAACTGTGTTTGGTGTTAGTTGCTTTGATGAGTTGATTTTTGAGGCGGAGTTACCTTCTTATAGTTGATTTTAATACTAAGGAATAGACTTGATACCAAAATGCGCTTTTTTAGACAGTACACTACAATACACTGCCATTTTAAATACTAAATCTGTTTCCAAAGTAGTTTCAGTAATGCTTAACACTTTGTACAGTTTCTTCTGTTGCACTTTGGTCATATCAAGAGTTGTAAAGGGCTCTATAAGTAAAGACTGATTGATTACTATCTGATTTTCAATACTTTTGACAGCCCTACCTTCTTGTTGGCGAGTGTGGGGTCCTGTCTGAGCAGATGGGACAGGTCTGGGACCCTGGCTCCGGCTGCAGAGTAGATCCACTCCTTCTCCACAGGGTCCAGCTGAAGCACAGACATGACTCTCAATAGGTTTTAATGCATAGAAAACCACATTATACTGAATTAGTCCAATAATGGCCGCTAAACTGCACGTAAAAAAGGTGCTGCGATTACAGCTCCCACAGATGAATGCTGTCGTTGTGTCCTTGGGCAAGACACTTAACCCACCTCGCCCCCCAGTGTCTGCGTACACTGGCGTATGAATGTGTGTGTGAATGGGTGAGTGGTTCCTTGATGTAAAGCGCTTTGAGTGGTGGAAAAGCTTTGCCTGGAATGTTCCACACTTATCTGTCCCTATAAAGACAAGCAGGTGATGCCATCAGACCATGTTACAGGTCAGATCTGTGGTGTGGCAAACTCACAGTAAGAGTGCATGTTTTAGAGATACTCTTTTAGCAATAAAACACCCGGAATTGAATAATTTTGCATAATGCACAAGTAGCCCGGCAGTAGTTGAATCACTGCGCTGTGGCCATCACCATAGCAACGTGTAAACAAATGCTTCACTGTTTTGAGAATGTAAAGTCAAACCAGCTTCTTACATAGAAATGACTAATATTTGAGACATTTACAGACAGTGAACAGGCTTTTTAGATTCACAGGTGAGACAGTTCAGTTTGTGAATTTAGGCTGTGTTCTTGTCACTTTGTTCCACCTTGTGATGTCATGTGGTAATACAGGAAGTGTATTGTGTTTTTAAACTCCATACACTTCAGTAGAATCATTTGGATCATTTCCGCTCTGAAATTGCCAGCCTCTACTGAACTAAAGTTAAAAGGTAGCTGTTAACTTGAAAACTACCACTTCATGACATCACAAAGTGGAACAGAGCATTTTGAGGTTTAGAGATGCAGACAGACTAATAATAAAGTGTTACTCAAACATGTGTGAATGAAACAGAACACAACTCCGGATATGTTTTTGAGGAGGTTACGTGATTAAACGCTCATAAGAATCCATTTTGTGTAATATAGGACCTTTAATGCTTATTATTACTCTATTAATTACATTGCACTTTCCCATGAAATATCCAAACCATCTGTATTAAATATTATTGGTCTAGATAGACTGTTGTGATGTCATCTGAAACCTAAAGATATGTGCAAAAAACTATAATCACATCACAACATGGTTATGTGAAAAGTAGTGCGACTTACAGCCACAGACGCTGAGCCCATGCTGCCGGTCGACTCCTCGTCCTGCTCCGACTCAGACTGGAAAACAATGAACACCGCATTAGGTTAGGGTCACTCTGTGTAACTGTGTGTAACTGTGTGTAACCACTCTATAACCAGCAGCATGACACAGTGTGAGAGTGATTCAGACACATGAGACCGCCCGTTCATTCACACAGACCTCACAGCCACGGTCACACTGTTATGTTGTTTTCCGGGGACGAGACGTGACCAGAGGGGGTCAGAGGCCCATTCACACGTAAGGGCCAACGGATCGCAATCCAATTAAAGCAACACTGTGTAACTTTCTGGAGATGGCGCGTCAACAGCGCGATTCAACGTAAATATTTATTCGCCAGGGAGATACACTACCAGTCAAAAGTGTGGACACACCCTTTCATTCAGTGTTTTTTATTTTTACTATTTTCTACATTTTATATACATACAGAACATCCGACACATGGAGTAAGACATATGGAATTAAGTAGTAAAAAACTAACTAAGCAAAAGGTGGCTACTTTGAGGATTTGAATATAAATAATTATATAAATAAATAATTTTCTTTGCTGCATAATTCCATATATCTTACTTCCTATATTTGATGTCTTCTGTGTGTATATAAAAGAAAGTAGTAAAAATAAAGAAAAAACATTGAATGAGATGGTGCGTTCAAACTTTTGACAGGTAGTCTAGGTATGTTTTATGCCATACTGTGGAACATTACAGCAGAAGGAACAACATTTCCATTTCCATTGAAGCAAACAAGTATGAGTCAGGTTTGTGGAGATGCAAACCCGCTCACAGTAAGCTCACACGTTTGGACACTTGGCCTTCTAGGGCTGTCTCACTTGACCCGCGACGGGGTGCTGAGATTTGTAAGAAGTATATATTTTGATTCAATTTTGTGCTGAAAAGTCACCAGAGCCCAGACTATACCCCTAAAAAGCACAATAATTAAAGACCATTGGACCACAATTAAGTTTGGCCCGCTGAGAAAAAAGTTTGGGGACCCCTGTTGTAGAGCAATAAGGGAACATCAAATTAGACATTTACAAGCATGATGAAGCATATTTTTGAAGGAACAAAAAAATTAGCGGGTGAATCCATTGACTGTATAAAGTCAAGTTCCATATTTGGAATTCCGACCACGAGTATCATAGCAACCAAAGAGCCAATCCGGAACGAGGCTGTTGAAGATAACGTCCCTTCTTGCCACTGGTTTAGCAGGGAGTGAGCACTTAGCAACACTGTCAATCAAACCTGTTGCTAACGTTAGCGGGAACGACCTCGGGAAAAGAAGGCGCCTCATTTGTCTGTTACTAATGTTCATATCTTGATTCACAGACAAAATAGCAAAATAAAAACACCAGGATCATGTAGAGCGAGTTAATACGAACATTTTAAAACCAAAATGATGAGACTCACTGCGGCATTTACAGAGAGAGGGCGACAATTTTTCAATAGAAAGTGAACTGGAGTCGATGGAGCTGGAAGAGCGCACATGCTCACTTCCTATTTGGAACACGGTGGCTAGCAGGTTAGCTATGTCCATTTATATGTACAGTCTATGGGTGAATCCCAAACAATGTCAATATTAATTTTTGTCAATGCAGCCTTAAAGATCTACACTACAAAATGCACAGTTCAGAATTGTACCTCAGGGCATCCCGTGCGTATTGTCTCCATTATATAGGTGTAAAAAGTTGGCAAAACTCAAAAAGACTACATCTTTTATAAAACTGTCACTTTAGCTCATTTAGATGAAAGACCCCACTGTTCTTTCTTTCTTTTTTAGTTCCTCGTTTGCAAATTGTTCTCAGATTAAACCAAACACGATGTTAAAACACAAAAGGCCTTTGAAATCCGCTCCCCAAACTGTCACACGTCACAGAGGAGAACACGAAAAGTGGAGCGAGTATTTATGCAGCCGATTCCAGTCTGACACGAGCACATTTTAAAACGGGTTAGCTTTTAGTTTAATTATAACAGGGAGGGAACAGTGCTGGGAAGTCTTAAGTTTATGGAAAAAGTGGATCATATTGAAATTATCCTGGAAGCTGTTGGACTCCCTCTATGACACTATGACACATTACAATTATCATTTTCTCAAGTGTTTAATGACAAGAAATTTTAATTTATACCTTTTTTGGGACCATCAGAATTCACAAATGGTAAATGGGCATGTTTTTATAAAGCGTTTTTCCACCTTCAAAGCGCTTTACATCAAGGAACCACTCACACATTCATACACCAGTGTACACAGACACTGGGAGCGAGGTGGGTTAAGTGTCTTGCCCAAGGACACTACGACAGCATTCATCTGTGGGAACTGGAATCGCATCGCCAACCTGTGAGTCGGTGGAACTGACTGCTCAACCGATAATGTTCATGTCGAGAGCGCGATTCGAACAAACTCGCCAACCTTCAGAAAAGTAGACAAACGCTTTACCAACGGAGCTACTATCGCCAAAATACCACTGATGGATCTTTAGAAGGCAGACATTTTGTTTATTTGAACTTTAGCCAGAGAGAAGCTCATTGTTTGAAATGCAGAAGGAACCACAAACTTTACCCACATCTCTGTAATGTGTCGACGTGTCTGTTTGAAGCTGAAATACACAAAGTTCATCTGGGCTATTGACAAAAGGTGTCAATACTGATCCCAGTTCATTTCACATCACTGCTGCCTTTGGTGACCGAGAGAACAACACTGTGAGATCACTAGATTACTCAGACATGTATGGATGACATCTAAAACCTCTTCAGGCATGTTTTTGATGAGGGAACGACATTATAACAGAAGATTTTGCATAATACCGTCTCTTAAAATGTGAAAGCTTTTTAGTTTTCTTTGATTACATTTGAATAAAAACATATAGAAAATAGACAGACACATGTGGAGTAAAGGGTTATTAAAGGGCTCATATTACGCTATTTTCTGATCTATAATGTTGTTTCCTTGTCACAAACAGACCTGAAGTTGTGTTTTGTTTCATTCACACATGTTTAACACACAAACCCTGCATATTTAGGCTCAAACAGACTTCTCTCAAACAGAAAACACTCTGTTCCACCTTGTGATGTCACGTGGTAATACAGGAAGTGCTCCACTGTGTCTTTAAATACCACTTTCATACCACTTTATACAGCCAAACTCTTGGTATGGTGAAAATTTCTATTAACTTTAGTGGTGATAAGTTAAAAAGGTCATGCGGTTGTAATAGGAATTGTAACAATTGTAGTAAAAGTTGTACTGAATTCATTTTGTGTATTTGAACCATGGTCTTAGCTTGTTTTAGTTGTTTGAAATGAAGAGGGCATTTTACACTTTGAACTAGACAACGACAAATCTCCCTAAATGTGTCGCCGTGTCTGTTTGAAGGTGTAATACACAAAATTAAACTGGGCTATTAACACCTCATTACCCAGAGTCCTTTGCTGTGTTTACTCTGCCCTCTTGAGTTACCCCAAACCAGAGGTGGGCGGTAGTGAGAAAAAATTGATTAAGAAACAATTTTACAACTTTTGACTTCTACTTGATAATTATTTTTAGAAGGAGCAACAACAACAAACATCAACAAAACACAACTCCAGGTCTGTGTGTGACGAGGAAACAACATTAAAACATAGATTTTTAAGTGCCACATCTTTTATTTTGGTTATGTCACTGCTTTGGATGGAATGTTACACAGACTAGCATTAGCATATATTTCACTGTGGGTGTTTATACTGCAAGACACATTCAAAAAGAAAAGGTTTATGCCGTACTGTGACTGTTGAGTAACAGTTTTCCCACTTAACTTAGTGTCTCAGCCCAAATCCCATCAGTCTGTAAACGCGCTCGTCCATCGCAGTGACAGGAGATTCCAGTGTTTTCTTTTTACTGGAATGTTAAAAGTCTGTCTCTTCCTTCAGCCTCCTCACTCTTATCTCTGGGCCTCTGCAATGTAAATCCATTATCTTATCTGCATCTCTCTAAGCGCTGGTTTTGGGGTAGGCCACATTTCAATCGCATCACTCCAGGCGCAAGGAAATTAGGGCCCTACTTTGAGATAACACATATTTCACACAGCAAATGATAAAGAGTTTGATTTGATTATAGTTAAATAAGACACATTGTGCTTGTGTCTGCTCTATAGCTATAATCTATGACACCCGTGGATCATTATGTTATAATTTGCACATTTTAAATCGCAATATTTATCTAAAACGACTTAATAAAAGAAACAAGTCCGCTGACTTCCACGTTAGAAAACTGCGGTGAACAATGGGAGATGACGACACCGTAAACGTCATCACAACAAAGAGCCGTGCAGCTGTCGGCGCCTCCTACGGATACCTGCAGATCACACTAACGAGCAGCGTTTTTGTTTTTTTTTGTACCTAAATGACAACACAACGCTGCCAAATCCTGTATGTATCATTGATTAAGAAAATAAAACTGGAGAACAAAGTCAGTACAGAGCAGTGGGCGTGTACCGGTGGCGGTGAAAACGGGGATTGGCAATATGGCGTCTTGAAAATGAGCGATTAAAGATTGCTCAAACGTGCACGAATCACAACAAAATGAGCGATAAAGATTGCTCAAACGTGCACGAATCACAACAAAAACAACTTCGGGTGAGTAAATGGTAAAAGGAAATGAATGTAACATGGTTAAAAGCTCTAAAAAGTCGATTTTTTCAGAATAGGTCTGTTGGTGCAAGTATAACAGACTGAGATGAAATTGGTTGCATAATATTATCTCATAAGGTTTGTAAAGCCTTGGTTGAGGTCTTATGGTAGTTTATATGTTTCATAAATACTGTGCAATTCTTACTGGAACATTTGATTTAACTGTGGTCACAGAGTTCAATAAGCTACACTGTGCTTATAACAATAGGTGTCAATAAGCTGAGTTCTCTCAAATGGAAAACACTCTGTTCCACCTTGTGATGTCACGAAGTACCGTATTTTCTGGACTATAAGTCACACTTTTTTCATA
>KN472906.1:49918-63486 GCA_000787095.1 Periophthalmodon schlosseri
TGAGAGATAACTGCAGTAATCTAATCATTTTTTTTTTTTTCTCACAATTTGCGAAACAACACGTGGCATTTCTGACAGAGCAGAGAGCAAACACTGTGGTCTTATAATTCATTTAATTAATTATCTTGTTGGACCAGTTTTTAAGTCAATAATGATGAGCCAACAAGGCAATTAGATAAAAGTGATGAGTTCTCTGAGGAATGTTAAGAGTAGGGATGGGACGATAAAAACAAGGCAGACACGAACACCATTGTCTTGTTGTTGTCACTTATAACAAACTACAGTACTACAGTTGTTAAAATTATAATTATTCACATCCGTAACATTTTTAAACTGTCAGCAACTTTAATCATTATCGTGATATAATCGTTAATCGCAGTTATTTTGGTCATGGTAATCGTGACACCAAATTTCAGTATCGTCCCATGTCTAGTTAAGAAATGACAATGGGCTGTTGTCTCTTTCAGTTACTAAGGTCACACAAATGATAGTACTTCGTTTCAAAACTAGACACTCATTTTTGAGCAGGTATCAATACTGAAAAAAAACATTTTTCAATAGTTTTAGAAGGGCTTAAATCTTTATTAGAGCTAGTATAAGACCACAGGGTGATATTTAGTAAATGGCTCTTGTTTTTGGGTTGGAAGTTGTAAGTTACAGTGTAAAAATGTTGTGTTTTAATTGTCAGTGTGGTATCTAAATCTGTAAATCCTTGTCCTCAGAATCAAAATTGAATTTGAAATGAATACCAATATTTAATTTATAAAAATGCAATTAGCTATAGCAACATGGATTTCAACTTTCTGACCAGCTACCAAGCCCAGTCAGTCAAAACTGGAGCAAAGGAGTGGTAAGTAATGCCCTTATGACATAGGCCCATTAACCAGAGGGTTGTCAGTTCAATCCCAGCTCCCTGCCTGTTATTGTTGAACTTTAACTTGGGGCAAGATGCTTACTCCACCTCGTCAGAAGGAATGTGTTCAGCTGCACTTCTCTCAGTCCGCCCCAGGGCAAGTGTGACCACAGAAATACCATCAAGGGTAAAAAGGAGGGAAGTAAACGTGGATTGAAACTCTGACTGTGACCAAAAGTACTATATGAGATTAATGCTTGTTTATTATGGTGGAAAAAGTTGTGAAATCATCTTATCTGGACAGTTTTTCCATCCACTGCAGCAAAAACTGACACAAAAAGCCAGAATCGATTCAGAAGAGGATTACATAAGCATTTTAGTGGGAGGAGGAGAGAGGAGAGGAAAGGAGACAGGACTTAGCCCGGACATAAAATACACTGACATCAATGTGCCTGCAGGAAGTTTAAGGTCCTATATTACACAAAACTGACTCTTGGGAGCTTTAAGTCATGTTATAATACTGTTACCTCCTAAAAAACATATCTGGATTTGTGTTTTGTTTGATTCACACATGTTTGAGTAACCCTTTATTATTAATCTGTTTATATCTCCAAATCTCAAAATACTCTGCTCCACCTTGTGATGTCATGAAGCGGTAATTTTCAAGTTAACAGCTCCTTTTACCTTTAGTTCAGTAGAGATTGGCAATTCCAGGGCTGAAAACATCCAAATGATTCTAGTGAAAGCGCATGGAGTTTAAAAACACATTGGAGCACTTCCTGTATTACCACATGACATCACAAGGTGGAACAGAGTGTTTTCAGTCTGAGAGAAGAACTCAGCCTAAAATATGCAGGGTTTGTGTGTTAAACATGTGAGAATGAAACAAAACACAACTCCAGGTCTTGTTTGTGATAAGAAACAACATTTTAGTGTAGATCAGAAAATTGCGTAATATGGGACTTTTAAAAACAACATGGACAACGTTACGGTCAAGTCCTATGGCACATTGTTCTGCATTGTCAGCCAATATATCCACTGGGGAGGAGGGGGGGATACGGAAATGACACAATTCCTGCTAAAACTGCAGATTTGTGGGGGACATTTAATGCAAAACAGATGCCAATTTTCCCACTGAAAAGCAAGAACGCGTTTAGTTATTGCGTATTTTATGCTAACTCACGTTGTCTCCTTGGCCACTGTCAGATAAGTTGCGTCAAGCTAATTTGAATATGATTGCGATGGATGCAGTGCGTAATATGTAATTAAATAGTAGTATGCAAGATCTTTGCAATGTTTAACGATACGGAGGGATAAAGCGGATACTCACCTCGTAACTGCAAGTCACTGTGGCCAATATAAGGCTTAAATGTCTTGAGGATATCAGCATTTTTAACCCTCCCCGAGTTTCCTCCGGTAGAGTAGAAATAATCCAGCAACGACTCCTCACTCACATCCTTCATTGTTCTCTCTGTAAAGGCGTATTTTAGCGGGGAATTATGTTATTTTGAGGTTTTCTGAATGGGTTTTGTCGTGGTAATGTTTCACTCAGCCATGTTCCAGTCCTCTTCTTGGCTAATTTGTCATAGTAAAGTCTAAACTTCACTCCACCCAGTGCGCGCAAGGCTGACCACGGCTCCTCCTGCGGTTAACCCTTTAGTGACTCCACAAAGAGCATCTTTTGGACCAAGAAACAGGATGTGTGTCGAAAGTTGATAAAATATATAGAAAAAACTTTAAAAATAGAGATAAGTTCCCCTAAACTATAGCTGGACTGGCAGCTAAAACGGGCAGCGCGCAACACAATGGGTGTTCATGAGGTTAGCAACTAGAAAGCTCTGTCAGTTTCTATTATGCTGATGTAAAAGAAAATGTTTACTTTTCAAATTCTTTAAAGGGCCCATATTACGTTATTTTCTGATCTGTTATAATAATGTTTCCTCATCACAAACAGACCTGGAGTTGTGTTTTGTTTCATTCACACGTTTAACACACAAACCCTGCATATTTAGTTCTTCTCTCAAACGGAAAACACTCTGTTCCACCTTGTGATGTCATGTGGTAATACAGGAAGTGCTCCACTGAGTTTTTAAACACCATTCATTCCTTCACTAGAATCATTTGGATAATTTCAGCCCTGGAATTTCCAATCTCTGCTGAAGAAAAGGTAAAACGTAGCTGTTAACTTGAAAACTACCACTACATGACATCACAAGGTGGAACAGAGCATTTTGAGCTTTGGAGATGTAGACAGACTAATATTAAAGGGTTACTCAAACACGTGAACAACTCTGGGTATGTTCTTGAGGAGGTAACAACAGTATAACATCACAAGTCAATTTTGTGTAATATAAGACCTTTAAGTTGGCTGATTATATCACACATCAGGTGTTATACTATAAATGTTTTGACTTTATTAAATATATAACAATGAAAATACATATTACATATTAAAATAGCCTACATTAATTAAATACAAATATTTAAAGATACAGTTTGTAACTTTTTGGAGGTGGCACGTCACCTGTATGATTCTGTGGAAATAGAAAGTTAAAACCATACGGAACAATCTCCATGGCGAACGATGAGTTTTATGCCATACTTGGAAGATTCTAGCCAAAAGAACAAAGGAGACGCAAGCCCTCCAAATGAAAAAAAAAAATAAATAAATAAAATGTCAAAAAAGATACATACTGCAGCTTAAATATGAATCTGGACATTTTGAGGCTCTTGGAAATGGAACCATAACATGGACTTATTTGGCTAATTAGACTGCAGGAATTTACAGCAGGCCAGAGTAGACAGAGAGCTTATGGCTACGGCGTGTAGTGTATACAACACTACAGCCCTGCTCCTGCCCGCCCACCAGCTGTAGGCCAATGTTTGGAATAAACTGTTTATCCTTAGGGAAAAGTAGCATTCAAAATGTCTACCCTTTTTACCCGATTATTGTTGTAGTAAGACTTAAAGGAGCCTAGTCATGTGATTATGAATTCAAACATGGGGTTATATAGGTTATGATTTCTTTATGATGATATTTAAAGGAATGAAAACTGTTGCGGCAATATATCGTTGTTGTGTTACTCAGCAACATTGCCTACGAATGTTAGTGTAGCCGGGGGCAGGCCTGTCGACAGAAATTTGAGGGCCTGGGGCAAGAAACCTCACATGGGCCCTTCTCTAATATAAAAAATGGACAAATTTGGCCCGCTAGCCGCCGTCATCCAAATAGGAAGTGAGCATGGGCGCATTTCCGACTCCATCGACTCTCTGAATCACTTTCTATTGAAAAACTGTCGCCCCTCTCTCTATAACTGCTGCTGTCAGACTCGTCATTTTGGTCTTAAAATGTTCATATTAACTCGCTTTACATGATTCTGGTATTTTTATTTCGCTATTGTGTCCATAACTCAAGATATGAACATTAATAAGAGACAAATCAGGCGTCTTCTTTCCCAAGGTTGCTCCCGCTAGCGTTGGTAACAGGTTTGATTGACAGCGTTGCTAAGTGCCCACTCCCTGCTAAACCAGCGGTGCGGGAAGGGGTGTTACCTTCACTCCCTGCTAACCAGCGGTGCGGGAAGGGGTGTTACCTTCAACAGCCTGGCTCTGGATTGGCTCTTTGGTTGCTATGATACTCCCGGCAGCAATTCCAAATATGGATCTCAGGCTCCAAATTCACAGCTATAACTGCTCTAGCCTCGATGAGCTTCATTTGACTGGAGCCGAACGCTACGGCTGACGTCACACTCACTTAGTCCACTTCTTTATACAGTCTATGGTGGCTCCCCTGTTATCAAAAAGTCAATAGTTGTTGCCTAACTTATGCAGGACTGATTGCATCATGATGGCAGCTTTATCAGACTTTTGCAACACTCTTCAAACTTACTAACCGTTTCCATTGCGAATTTATAACTAAAAACAGTAATAGCTTATAGTGTTGTCATGATACTAAAATTTCAGACTTGATTTTTGATAAGGAATAGACGCAATACCAATTCTGATACAACACTGATAATTAAAAACACTCGTCCTTTAGACAATAGAATGTGATTTTCAACATTAAATAACTACTTTTTAATGTTACCATGTGGCTTTATATCTGTGTAATCCTCAAGATCATTCTAAAACTATTCAGCTATTCGACACTAGTTTTATTCTCGATTACTATCTGATTTTTTATTCTTTTGACAACCCTAACAGCGTGTTTCTTTTTATACTTACAATATTCATTTCAGTGTCTCAGTGCATGTAGACGGGGCCCTCCACTCTTCCAGACTCCAGCCCTCCTGTAGGTGTTAGGTACAGAACACATTTTCAGATTACTTGTGTGATTGCATTGTAAATATTAAATGTGTAGGACTTACATGTTAATCCCTGTGTCCTCTTCTACTGTAGATTCTCCATTTAATTTCAAAATGAATTCAAAATGTCTGGTTTCTGTTGTGTTTGAGGCGTTGGTCCAGAGAAGACAATATTGTAATTACTCTAAGCCGCTTACACATTGATACAATTATTGAGGTGAGCAGTTTACATGAAGTGGGACCTTATGCTCTTTCATTTAGAAAACAACACAACTTTTAGCAGGATTTAGACACTTATCCTGCAGCATATGTGGCGTCTTTGTGTAATAAATTAGAGACAGCAGCTGGCTCCACTCTGACACCAACTGTAGCAGCAGTATGTTTAAAAAGGTTATTCCTATCCACCATTTAACAGCACGTTTAATCTGTAACTCTCTGATTTAATAAAATCTGATTCCCTCTGTCCAGGCTCTACTGGTACCATATGTCAGCTCAAGTTTAATATGTCAAACCTCATTTAAAATAAAACAGACCGTTTTAAAATGAAGCCCAACATGCTTCAGTGGCTTACAGCCAAACTGATATGGATTGATAAGAAGAACATGTGTTTATATAGCACATTTCATACAGAAACTGGAACACAAAGTGCTTCACAACAACAAAGAGACAGAAAATATATATAAAACAATGATAAGATAATAACAGTACAAGTACAGAAGAGGCTGAATGAAAGGTCTATTGAGAGGAGTGTCTTCAGTTTAACGTCAGAGCACGTCTGATGTTTGAATGTGCTCTGGTGTTCTTTAGACTTTAGGTTTGAGTTCACATTATATTTCCCCATCAGCCCTGAGACCCATCAGTGCAACAAGGAGAAGGGTCAGACTGCAGTGGCGCTCCAGTACCTTCACTTTGCTCGGGAATAATGTTTCTAACACTGACCTCAGCCAACAAAACCATGTAAATTGAAGAATTTGTTATCTGTTTCCAGCAGTTCACGTTTGTTTTGTCTTTGGCTCTCAGTGCAAGTCCTATTTCATCTTCTTGTGTCTGAGATGTTTATTTTGATCAAGTCTGACTTCCAGCTGAGAGTCAGCTTTTTCTTAGATAGTAAAATGCTCTTCATCCCACCAACCCAAAGGTTGTCGGTTCAGTCCCCAGAAGTAATCCATCTCCTTATAAGAGACTCTTCACTCATGGGTTAGTATCACTGTGATTAAGATGAGGTATACTTTATTGTTCCCTCGTGAGGGAAATTCATTCTCTGCATTTGACCCATCCTTCAACCAGTGCCACTGGGGCAACCAGTCAGGAGCAGCATGTCTTCAGATCTTGAGCTAATCTTGGTCAGGACCTCAGCTCAGGATCTGACCTATGGTGCATGTTTTGGGTTGATGGAGGAACCCTGAAGGAAACCCACCCAGACACAGGGAGAACATGCAAACTCCACACAGAAAGGCCCGGGCGATGCGGTAATCGAACCCGGTACTTTCTTGCCATGAAGCATGAGTGCTAACCACTCAGCCACCGTGTTGCCATTAGCAGTGGTCAGAGGCCTGTAGTTGTGGATATGAAATTAAAAAACTTAATGTTTTTATTTCATATATGTACCCAGTAGGAAAAAATATATCCTCTTCAGTAAGTACTTATGGGCAACTTGTTAGGAGAAGTGAGTGAAGACAGTACAGCACCAGGCGACCCATCTCCAGATCTAATGGAGATGGGTCTGGAAGACTGAGCAAAACTGTGCCTTATCTACGATGATGACAATGCAACTTCAAATGAAGACCCCAGTCGACTGGAATCCAACCTGGGACCTTCTTGCTGTGAGGTAGGCCTGCTAACGACTCTGCCACTGCTCTTCATACAGTGTTCTTATAGCGGCCGATGCTCCAGTGAGGGTCGTAGCACTGTGCTGTGATCACTGGCCTCTGTCTGTGTGTTATCTCTGTGTGTTACCTCACGCTGGTCCTTTTCACAGCGCTCTCTTGTAAACACACTTTAGTTCCCTGTCGTCTTTATTCTGCCCTGTAAAACATGTCCCAAATCCAATCACCTCCCTCCTGTACACAGCCCCTGTGAGTCAATGGGAATGTTCTGCTGGTAGCGACCCATAATCCCCATAGTCAGATTATAGGGAGCACAGGGCTTAAAGAGGGATTGTTTAGATGACAATGGTGTCTACCTGTTTTTAATCCCGCTCCAAAAGAGAACAGGGATGGCAGACTTTAATAAATGAAAGTGCTCCTATAATCAGGATTTACTAAAGTGCCCCTTTGTGTTAATCTGACATTTTTACAGCATGGTTTTTGACATCTGCTGCAGCGCCTGGTGTTAGCTGTTAGCTGTTAGCCTCGTTAGCTGGATGCTGATGTTAGAGCAGGGTTTAAGGGCGGGACGTTTTTAAAGGTAAGAGGGGAGATAATTACGTGAAAGTACACTATAAATATATAGTAGATTCAATATAGCCACGTAATTCAGTAGCTCTGTCGCATTTTAATTTAAGATACTTTCTTATCCCCATAGAGAAAATGGGTCCTCAGGATTTGACCCGTCCTTCAATGCTGCTGTGGCAACCTGTCAGGAGCAGTCAGGGGCTCATCTTCAGATCTTGAGCTAGTCTTGGTCAGGACTACCTTAGCTAGGGGATGTTTTGGGTTGATGAGGAGAACTGGAGTGCCCGAAGCAAAACCAACCCAGACGCATGCACCAAAACCCACTGCAAAACCCATAAAATACGTGTTGCTGAACCCAAAAATGATTATTAAAGGTCCTATATTACACAAAATGGATTCTTGTGAGCTTTAAGTCAATCATCCAAATGATTCTAGTGAAGGTGTACGGAGTTTAAAAACAAAATGGAGCACTTCCTGTATTACCACATGACATCACAAGGTGGAATAGAGTGTTTTCCATTTGAGAGAAGAACTCAGCCTAAATACGCAGGGTTTGTGTGTTAAACATGTGTGAATGAAACAAAACACAACTCCAGGTCTGTTTGTGACGAGGAAACAACATTAGAACAGATCAGAAAATAGTGTAATATGGGCCCTTTAATATTCACATAGCATTTTTTATTTGGCTACAACAACGTAGCAAGTAAACACTTTCATTTGACTATTTTTGGATTTCAACATGTATATACAATTTTCCTATTTCAATCGCTCAGTCGGTCAGACGTTCAACCACTAACCATTAAGCTTACGGTTTGATTCCCACTTCACGGCACTTCACTGGTCTCTATTCTCTGTCTACTCTGTCTATTCTCTTTGTGAATGGGTATGCGGTTCCCTGATTGAAAGTTAATTCTATTCCCAAAGGCACTACACAAACGATCTGTATTCCCCTCACATTCACCGTACTGTCCCGCAGACTGTAACTGGAGCAGCGGTCACTGGACACAGCTGTCTGGCTAATACAACATGTGTAATTACTCCAGAACGCTGCATTTATTAATTAAACTCCCGCACATCAGCGCTAAAAGCATAATAAAATTGTTCACAAATGGAGGATTACATGCGATAATCCCGACGGTGCAGATGTGGGGATGGGAGGGGCCGTTCCATTCTGGGCCAGATTAACCGCAAAATCCCACGGGACCCTCTCTCTCTCCTGCAGTTTAGAGCCGTGTGGTTCAAACATGCTGTAATCCGGATATTAGCTGATAAAAGCGCCTGTAAATCAGGCCTGCCCCTGTATTCACCGCTGTCAAACAAGCTAACACGCTAACAGGCTAACATGCTAACAGGCTAAAGGACATTCAGCTATGGACCCGAGCCAGATGTGGTTTAAATGTATTAAAAAAACAGCTGTGTGCATGATATGTGATATAAGCATTTTCAAATTAAAACCTTGATTAATCGGGTTATGTGAAATTATAATATACTTAACGGACAGAGTGGACGTATCCGTGACCAGGTTGTGGGGGCAAATGTATAAGCGGAGAGGTACAGACTTCCACCTTCCCAGACGCCTCCTCCAGCTTAACCGTAGGGATTCTGAGAAGTACCAAAGCCAATTTAAGAGCACCCAGGCTTGTCACCATAACACATTTTAAAGTGCGATATAAAGCTGAAGAAAATATAGATGATAAACGATAATATTAAAAGTACGCTTAATATTACGCTGTTTTCTGATCTATGTTCTAATGTTGTTTCCTCATCACAAACAGACCTGGAGTTGCGTTTTGTTTCATTCACACATGTTTAACACACAAACCCTGTATATTTAGGCTGAATTCTTCTCTCAAACTGAAAACACTCTGTTCCACCTTGTGATGTCATGTGGTAATACAGGAAGTGCTCCACTGTGTTTTTAAACTCCATACACCTTCACTAGAGTCATTTGGATAATTTCAGTCCTGGAATTGCCAATGTCGACTGAACTAAAGGTAAAATGTAGCTGTTAACTTGAAAACTACAACTTCATGACATCACAAGGTGGAACAGAGCATTTTGAGCTTTGGAGATGTAGACAGACTAATAATAAAGTTACTCAAACATGTGTGAATGAAACAAAACACAACTCAAAGTATGATTTTGAGGAGGTAACGACATTATAACACCTTAAACCTCACAAGAGTCAATTTTGTGTAATATAAGGGCAAGGGGGAGTTAAGTGTCTTGCCCATGGACACAACGACAGCATTCATCTGTGGGAACTGGAATCACACCGCCAACCTGTGGGTCAGTGGACTGGACCGCTCTACCAATGATGTTTATGTCGAGAGCGAGATTCGACCCGCCAACCTTCGGGTCAGTGGACACCGTGGTGTTCCACTTGCATTGCTTTAAATGTCCTGTGTTTTAATGGGATATTTGTGGTTTAAATTGTAACTCTAATGACATGATATTTATTTATAAAAGACAAGTATGTACGTTTAACACAGTTGTCAAGCCAGGCAAAGCAGTAACATCTCCATGGAGACCAGCAGGTAGCCCACCAGAGAAGTTACACAGTGTACCTTTAATGCACATGCTTTTTATAACTATGCGTTTCATTATGATCTTTCATGTATATACTGCAGGAATCACTTGTGGAAGTATTAAAAAGGTCATGCCCTGTTTATAGTAGTCCGTGACCTGCTGTAGCCTCTGTCACAGCTGCTGTTTAACAAAGGATCAGGCTCCCACAATGCCCCATGTATTCTTAATGGAACATACATACAGGCTTTTACATTACACAGATTACCACGGATTACACCATTAAGAAAGCATTCGTCAGACATTCTGCTCTGATTATTTTATAGTTTTGTTTTGTTCCAAGTTCTTGTAAACAGGAGCGTTACAGCTGCGTTAAAGCAGACCTGTTATGCAAAATCAACTTTTCAGAGCTTTTAACCGTGTTGAGTTGTTTCCCTCCACCATTTACTCACGCAAAGTTGTATTTGGAGTGAATCGTTTACTTTCAAAACGCAGTTACACGCCCACTGTTCTGTACTTACTTCGTTCTCCAATTTTATTTCCTTAATCAGTGATATGTGCAGGCTTCAGCAGAACTGCGTTGTCATTTTGGTACAAATGAAAAAAAAATCTGCTGCTCGCTAGTGTGATCTGCAGGTGCCAATTCTTTGTTGTGAAAATGTTCATGGCGACATCAGCTCCCATCGGGCACCGCAGTTTTCTAAAGTGGAAATCAGTGAACTTGTTTCTTTTATTAAGTCGTTTTAGATGAATATTGCGACTTAAAATGTGCAAATTATAATTTAAAGATCCTCGGGTGTCATAGATGTCATAGAGAGCAGACACAAGCACAATAGGTCTGATTTAAGAGTGTTTGAATGACAGAATCACTAGGAAAATGCTTGATTCTGTCCCATTCAAAAGCAATATGCCTGTTAAATAACTATTTATAATTAAAGTTATGGCTATAAAAATAAACATAAGGTGCCACATACAGAAGTTGGAAAATGTATTACTTGCAAAGAGCCTAATCTTCATCTGCATATTGTTTTAAATCTCATGTATATTTCCTTCCTATCTAACGGTTATTGTTTTTAGCCTCATTTGAACGTCGCTCCTCAGTCGACCAGCAGAGGGCGAGTCACTTTAATAATAACAATATATTTGATTTGTATAGCATTTTCTTGGCCACTCAAAAACTCTTGACGTTGCATTATTCATTCACTCCATGAGGTGAGGTGTCTTGAAATTAATAAAATTCCATCTTCCAATATCTTTTATCATTTTTATTTGTGTAAGACACTTTTTGAAGTCATTCCCCAAACAGGAAACACATGATTTTTGGTTCAGAGCACATTGTTGCCCGGGCGACATGTTAAAATTAAGACTACATTAACGAAAAATGTACAAATCATATTAAAGAAACATTATAAACAATATCTTATATATAAAACATGTCATAGCATAATAAATATTACACAGAGACAAAACTAAAGGTAAACTGACAACCTACGACGTCTTGGGAGGTTGTCCAAAATTTAAACACATTTTAGCAAACTACTGAATACATAGACTTATTTATTTTGAGTCCATTGGCCACACTGCAAAAAATAATTATATCTACACGAACAGAAATGGCATGAAATCAGAATATTAATCTTAATTTGAACATTTCAGACTCATTCAAATGTATTTACTTGATACTGTGCCATTATTCTTTCACATGTTTTAATACGTTTATAATTTGCCCAATTTTTTCCCCATGTATTTGAGCAAAAAACGTGTCTTGCTGTATGTTGTCTGCATCTGATTAGAAAGCGTTTTTGTTGGCTGATGATCAGGAAGTGTGGGGTTAGCATACTAGTTGTTGTAAGGTTTACTGTGATGGCAAAACTCCGCTCTGGTCTCGCGAGGTTGTGAAAAGAGCTTATAAACTCATCATGGTGAATAATTAGGATGTTCTGAATGTATAAGGTGAGTGAGGAATAACTTTGGGCCACTGCAAAACGTTTAAAATGAACTAGTTTCGTTTTTCATGTTTTTAGTACAGTAAAAATCAGGTACTGCGGCTTTAATGTAATGTTTTTTTAAATACAATCAAAATTACGACAGTAGAGTGAGGAAATAGCAAAGTCCTTACTCCACTAATAATGTAAAGTTTATAATCAGAAATAACTGGATTTAAATCATTACGGAATCTCACAAAAAAGGAGCATTATGTAACTTTTCTGGCGGAGCGTATGCCACTTGCTTGTCTCCATGAAAACGTTATGCTTTGTCTGGATTGGAATGTTCCACACTATGGCATTGGAGACAAGCGCGTGTCCACACCGGGCCAAGGTACAGGTCAGATCTGTGGAGTGGCGAGCCCGCTCACAGCAAGAATGCGTGTTGCTTAAGGTATTTTTTGACACCATGGAGACAAGAAGATGGCATACGCCGCACCAGAAAAGTTACACAGTGAAGCTTTAAGTTAATACGTGTAAACTAGACAAGATCAGCTTGATATTCTGAAGTCAAGTCATTTTTATTTCATGTTGATATGACTTTTTCGCAATTTCTTTTTTGTGAATACGGTACTATGTGGTACTATGGGTGAGTTTAAGATAGTATAAGTGTATGTAGTGCACAGAATTAACCAAAACAACTTGAAATGTTAGCCACCTCAACCAAAAAAGACTAGCAACGTGGTCGGTTAGCTAAGTGTGACAATGTGAGGGAAAGTTAGCTTGTTTTTTGGTATTTTCATCTTTGGGGGGGCTTTAAATTTTCACAGGATTTTTTTTTGGTTCAGTCAAAATTATAATTCATTCACATATTAACATATTTTTTGTGAAGTTCAAAACAAGTGTGCAATAATTCTTTTAAGCAAAATCAGGAGTAGTACAAATACGAGGACATCCTAGGTGCTGGTTTTAATAGAAAGCAGATTCAAGATTCTTAAGGTGGAGCCAGTTCCTTATCCTTAATTTCTCACTTTTACAGTCTCTTCTCCAGTCCACCTTAAAAGTCCCAGCTCCAAAATGCTACTTCAAAGTGCAAGCAGTTGGTGTCTCCCGCCTCTCTCTTCTTTTGAGGATTTTTTTTTTCAGTTCAACAGCAAAAAAAAAAGTTGTTATTGTTCAAAATGCACAAAATGTAGAGTTTGTAGTCCCATGCAAAAATATGACAGAGAGGGCAGAGAGAGAGAGTGCATTTTTGTCAAGACGTTCAGTTCATCCATGTTCCAAATCAGGCCACAAATTGGCTGCTGACGAGTGGTTATACCTCCCTGGAAATAGAAAGAAAGAAATTATGTGAGTTTGTATAAAATATCTCAATAATCCAGAACACCACAACAATGTTTCTCAAAACTATTGTAGTATTATTACCTCCTCAAAAACATACCTGGAGTTGTGTTTTGTTTCATTCACACATGTTTGAGTAACACTTTATTATTAGTCTGTCTACATCTCCAAAGCTCAAAATGCTCTGTTCCACCTTGTGATGTCATGAAGTGGTAGCTTTCAAGTT